>OENT01000725.1:0-81985 GCA_900239685.1 Rotaria macrura
ATTTTCAAACGTTTTCAAATATACCTTTTAGGTTTCCGAGACATCGGAAACCCTGAGGTTCCCAACAATACCGAATCCAATGCCTTTGAGGTTTTCTGGAATACCTTTTTCTTAATTTCGGAAACCAAACCCTGTCCTCAGAAACCGTTAGGCTACTGTAGGAAACCAATTTTTACAAGAAATCTGAGCTGGTATGGGAATGGGCTTGGGAGAATACCTTTCCGGTTTCTGAAGTCTTTCATCGCAAACCTAGAAGGTTTCCGAGCGTACTGAGTGTCGAAAAAGTATACTAGAATACCGAAATCGGTTTCCGTGTTGTTGAATCTGTTAAAGGTTTTCACAGTTATAAAACACTTGAATATTTCACAAAACAGCCCATAATAAGTGTTCAAATATCTCAGAAGAACGTTTTAGGCATTCAAATTTTCTTTCCGAATCTTCATTTCCGCCCATTTTTTGGTATCTTGAGTTCAATTGAAATTGCTTTTTAGTGTTTATAACTAGCCTACTTACGGGTTACTCACTTATTGATCCGTTTTTCAAAACCTGAAAGGACCCTATACTTTTCAAATCATATAATTCAGTTTTAAAATTCATAAGAAGTCTCAATTTTGTAGTTTTCATGGTAAAAGAAAAAATTAAGATTTTGCACACAAATACTCTTAGCGAAAAGATTATGTGATTTAGTCTTTATCAATTGAATTTCAAAACGAAGAAAACTCTACACGGCCATTAGGCTCTTTAAGACTTATACAGGATTCGACTGAAGAAATTCTGCACTAGAATTATAAATATCACTGTCTGATTCCTGAGAAATAAAATGCCTGAAACATACAGAAATCACAATAAAAGCTCCTCCTTCGGGACACATCCTGAGATGCAATGTAAAGTAGGATGAATAAATAATACCGGTGAGTTCCATTTAACAACCGGAAACCTGATGAATTATTCCCAAACGGTAAAACTCGCGAAACGAACTAAAATCAACCAAGCAATATACCTGATGATAACGAAAATACATCAGACAGTAGCGTTTTTTAGATTTGTCCGTCTTGTGATAAAAATAATAACACCACGCCAGGGAAGCAAATTCGAATCCGTTATAACTTTTTCGATCCGAGCTTCCATTGGTCAGAAACCGGGACAATCGGAAATTCAATTGGTGAAAAATAATTTTTTATCTTAACTCCTTTCTCCATTTTCATGGAACTTTGCAATAGGTTATCGGGCCCACGAATTCGAATATATTATCCTTTTCACCAATTCAACTTATATTGGTCAGAAACGCAGGTAATCGTATGAGCATTTTCTCGTCGTTAAAACATAAGTTGTTGGTAAGGGGCTTATTGAATCCGCGCCTTGGGGAAATACTAATATCTTATAATGGCGTAGTATTTATAGCGGTATAATAGTATTATATTGGAACTTTGGTCGAATGCAGATGATTTGCTTTTTTTTGTAAGTTATTATTGAACGATGCGCTTCGTTGAAAGAATCCTGAAATATTGTTTTGCGTTTTCAGTTTCTGGGAAAATATCTGTCACTTTTCATTGTATGATTCATGAGATCGGTTATATCTATATCAGCAGTTTCACATAATACTTCTGTCACATGAAGTAAATTGTCATATCAGTCGAAGAGAAAATCACTATTTCTTTTATTTCTGTCTTAGCTCATAGATATAATGACGAATTCATAATGGTGAGTTCGATTATAATACATTCAAGCTATGATCAACTGTTCAATTTCTATCTTGATCCAACCCAGTGAAAAATAGTCAGATTTGATGAGATTATCATCGGATTTTTGTGCAACAAAATCAAAATTACAAACGATTGAAATCCAAATCCAAGATAATTTAATTTTTAATCAAAAATAATCCTTTGAATTAAGTATAAATTTGATTTCAATCAAATTTTACTTGATTTTAATCCAAATTAGACTTGATTTACATGATTGTTTTTGATTAAAAATAAACCTACTAAATCAGGGTAGAATCTGGATTCAAATAAAGTACAATTTGATTGAAATTAAAATTATACTTGATTCAAAGGATTATTTTTGATTAAAAATAAAATTATCTTGGATTTGGATTTCAATCGATTATAATTTTGATTTTGTTGCACAAAAATCCGATGATAATTACGTAGAATCTCGTAAAATCTGACAATTTTTCACTGGGAGCAGCAGATGAAGAAATGATAATGGTGAGTTCGATTTTAATACTTTCAAGCTGATCAGCCGTTCAATTTCTATTTAAATCCAACAGCAGATGAACTAAGAATAATGGGGAGTTCGACTTCAAAAGTTAAAAGCTGATCAACTGTTTCATTTCTATTTAGATTCAACATCCCAAGTTCGTGGCTTCATAAACCTGAGGCTGCAGGAACTGGTAGAAAATATGTGGTAAAGTCACCATATAGTGTAGAAAAGTGCGTGAAATCGGTGGCAAATTGGAAGCAGTACTCATGCCGACAAATTTGCCAAGTTTTTATTCTGGATACTACCAACTTGCTTTTTTTTACGACAAAAGTCGGTGGAAATCATTGGAAAAACTTAGGTAAATTTTCCGGACTGAGTGCTGCTACGCTCCAGCGATTATCCAAGTGTTCTTGCAGGATATTGTAACTTACCCGCATCTTTATTGTCTGCTCTGGCAGGGTCCGCTGTGTAGAACGATCGACCTTGTTTATTGTGATCCTGTGGTTCTCATTTCAGATTGGGAACAGTGGAACGCCGGACACGTTTAATCCGTTTCCGAGGTTGGTATGCGAAGGAACTTTTTACTTCGTTTCTTGGGTTCCGAAATCTCGGAAACCACGTCTCGGAAATCCATAAAGGGTTTCAGATAGTAACAAACTCGGAAAGTCTCTCCCGGTTTTATGAGATACGGTTTGACAGAGCGGAAGTGAAAAACCTCTCCCGTCTAGGTCTCTGGTCTATACTAGAAAAGTTAATGCTGCATCAAGGCGCGTGATTGGTCGAAAAGTTAACACAGATTTAATGCACTTTTCAAAGGTGCATTAAAGTTAATGCATTAATCGAGAAAGAACTTGATCAGCTAATTAGAACAATGAATGTGCCTCGATAAAGACGCCTTTTATCATCGATAGATCGATCTTTTCAACGCGATAAATGAACAATAGAAAGACAGAGGCGACCGAGTTTTTGTTACCCCGTGCTAGGATTATTCAGTCTAACGGCATCATAGTGACCACATCTCGAATTTTGATTGATGCATTAAACTTATAGGTATAGACGCACGTATATTTAATTCGAAATTAATGTCCCATTATTTTTCTAGTGTAGATAAGGCCTATATGGCAAGTAACTGCACGTCACTGCTGTCGTGTCGTGATATTATCAGGTATAGTTATCGTTATCGAGAGATGTGTGCCAGAGAGACAATGAAGAAAACCAGAAAAGATGGCGCTAACTTTCGAAACTATCTCATGGTTTTCAAAAGACACTCTATCAGTCGAAAAATGCAAGTGTTGTCAGTGTAATATGTTCTTTAAGAAAAAATAAAGATCAATGGAAAGAAGGAAGAGTGTTTTAAATTCAAAAAGATTAAACTATACTAACGAAATCAAATTGCATCAGAAGATGAGCCCACTGATCGATTGGCAACGGCTAAGAATAATTCAAATGAAATGATAATCAGAAAATTCCACTTGAATTCGTGATAGTCTTGTGAAAATGAGTGTATGTTATTGATTTATTGATGTAAACAATGCAAGAAAGTGAATATTTGATTCCGGCTGGCAGGATCGTGTGAGTTTATGTAGCTGAAGCATGTAGAGATAATGCTAGGATTTTAGTGCTGACCTGCAATTAAGAAATTCATCATATTCATGTTAATTATATGCTAATGATGTCAAATACAGAAACTTCTCGATTCATAGACATCCTTCTAGAATCTAGATCAAGAAGTTATAATTAGATAGTCTGTTCACTTGAATAGAGGAAAATCGACTTGTGGGTCTATAATTCTCTACATTCTTAAAAATGTTTAGTTGCATCCCTAAATGCTTCATTGAAGTCTTTGAATATTACACGTACGAACAGTACAATATACTTCTTATTGCACGTATGATTATAACACCTAAAATACAATTAAAAAAGGAAAACGTTTCTCGAAACACAGTTATTCGTATTAACAAAATGAATAAATATTATACAAAAAGTATTGCCAAAATTATTTCTCTTCTTTACGATTTTCTTTTTATTAAGACCCATGTACATATGCCATGTCTTCTGTTCTTGATAAATACGACTTGCCACATATAAGTGCTCTTCATCAGTATGCAATACATATCAATCGGAGGCGTCCACAGGGCAAGGTTACCCTGCCCCGCCTGCCTTGAAGTAGGGCAGGGGTGTTGCGTCGTTAGTCAGTTCAAAGGCGCAATTATTAAAAATGCCACGGGCCATACAATAATGAATCGTGGTCGAGAATGAAATTGATGAAATAAAATAGACTTGAATTCGGATGAGTATCCAATAATGTATTTGATATGAATAAAAAGGAGATCAGATTAAGAATCTCGGTAAGACAATAACCGACAAGAGTTATGAGTAAAAGGAGATAGTAGTTAGAAATAGGAACAAGAAGCACTCGAAGGGCGAGTGTGAGATATGAGACGGATGTATGAAGATATATCTCAATAAGACGAGATATAAGTGAAGAGTTTCGATTTTTGAATAAAAAGAGAAGAATGATGATTGTCAATATGTATTGACAATTTAAGAGAGAGTCCATGAGCCCATCGAACCTTGCACCACAGAGGCATAACATGCTTAAATCACGAATTTGATTCTTAATATGCCTATTCGATAGCCCTTGTTGAGAAACCTCTACATTCTAGTTTTTATGAAAAAATTATTATTTTTTGTTGAGATATTCAATTTTTACAAAAAATCGTATTTTTAGAATTTTCACATTTTTTGCTGACATTGAAGTGAGTATTCTTTCACTCATAACTCAGTCATTTATTATCAGATATTTTTGAGTAGTATCTCATTTGAAACAGAAAAGAAAACTGCACAAATTATGATATCGAATAGATTATAAGTACTAAAATTGAGACTCAAAGTTTTTCGAAAACTGAGCGGGATCAAGGGATGTCTAGATCCCATTTTCCGCGTATTTTGGTAAACAAAATTCTTTAAACAATTTTCACTAGAAATTTTATAATCCTATTTTATAGNATTACTTTTTTTGTGCTGTCAAGGATGTAAGAAACTTAAGCTAATTCTTCTTCTATTTGTTAAAATAGATTGTATTTGAAAAGTGAAAAAATAAAAGAGTTTTCAGCAATATGAAAATTTTGAATTTATTTGATAAGCTGATAGAATTTTATATTGCATGAAAATCCCATGGGACAAGATGGGATGGGATGACTTTCAAATCCCATGGGATGGGATGGGACGAAAATTTTTTAAACTTCGTCCCATGGGATACGATGGGCCGATTCTTAAATCGATGGGATGGGATGGGCCGACTTTTGAATTCCATGGGATGGGATGGGATGGGACAGATGAGGAAAATTTGTCCCATGGGACGAATTTCTCGTCCCATCCCATCCCATTCGGAGCTCTGATACAAAAAGTATTGCCAAAATTATTTCTCTTCTTTACGATTTTCTTTTTATTAAGACCTATGTACATATGCCATGTCTTCTGTTCATGATAAAAACGACTTGCCACATATAAGTATTCTTCATCAGTATGCAATACATATCATTTAGAGGTGTCCACAGGGCAAGGTTACCCTGCCCTGTCTGCCTTGAAGTAGGGCAGGGGTGTTGCGTCGTTAGTCAGTTCAGAGGCGCAATTATCAAAAATGCCACGGACCATACAATAATGAATCGTGGCCGAGAATGACATTGACGAAATAAAATAGACTTGAATTCGGATGAGTATCCGATAATGTATTTGATATGAATAAAAAGGAGATCAGATTAAGAATCTCGGTAAGACAATAACCGACAAGAGTTATGAGAAAAAGGAGATAGTAGTTAGAAATAGGAACAAGAAGCACTCGAAGGGCGAGTGTGAGATATGAGACGGATGAATGAAGATATATTTCAATAAGATGAGATATAAGTGAAGAGTTTTGATTTTAGAATAAAAAGAGAAGAATGATGATTGTCAATATGTATTGACAATTTAAGGCGCAAAAACAGTAATAGAGGAAAAGGGATGGAAACTAGAAAGAGAAAATAACTGATGCACACACAACAAGCATAAAGCTAACATCACTGAAGATCAGGCCGTCACCGACAGGTGATCTCCCCCCACTCCCCTGTCACAGAGGATTACCAACCGGTGAGTTTTTCGTGCAATACGAACTAAAAGGAGTGTTGAATTGTTAAGGATAGAATTTTTGCATCCGCGAGCCCGCATGGCAAACCGTTACTGGTATGTGATTCTCCCTCCAGAGGCCGTTACCGACAAGGTTGAGGAGCGTCGCGTAAGTGATAGACAGTCCCCAAGGGCATCACTAACGTCACTGACCTTTGGTACAGACAGGATTTGTGAATATATATGAGTAATTGCTGATGAGAATATATTAGGTGCTTCTTTATTGCTGCCCTACTGGCTTGTGTAAGAAATGATGCGGAAATGAAATTTTCTCCCATGAAAGAAACGAAGATGACTGTGATTTTTAAAAGCAGTTAAATCGTGTTTTACATTTTTTATCCCGTTAAAGATTGCGCTAACAGCTTTTATTTCTGCAAAGCTGCACAATTGTCTATTTCTGCCTTTTGAAAGAAGAAGAAGAAACTACGATGTTATGATATTGAAGGTTTTGTATTGACTACCATGCCGTACAATTGTTTTTCAAGAACTCTATGAATTCCAAAGAGGTTTCGATGTTAGAATTCTAAATGAAAATGGTACAGACTGTTGTGGAACACTCAGAATAGTCTCGAATACCAATGGTCATTATTGTTAAAGGCACGTTGGATTTTCAGGGAAATCTTCTTTTCTGAATTCGCATTTTGTAAAACAAAACATTCTGTACGTATGATTCGCGATTGATTTTGCACGTTTAATGGTGAAAATACTCACGTATTGGTAAAGAATAAAAATAGTTGTTTGCAAAATACTTTAGACCTTTTGCTGTTGCGCGCAGCACCATAGAGGAAAAATTATTTTCGAAGCGTCTACTTTTTTAAAATTCATCAAAAATCTAGTCTTTCTATTTCCTCTAGGAAATCCCGTTATATCACCTGATCGCTTGATTTATTTTGAACTATGTCAAAAGGGACTCAAAATTTCTTAAATTGAAAACATTGTTGTTTTACGAATATTTTCTAAGATCGATGTTTTATCCTTGCATTCATCAACGTTATGATAAAAAAAAACTTTTATTATATAAAATAATTGCAAACAAGTCAGCAACGAAAATAGCTAACCATCGGAAAATAAAAGGGAGCACAAAAATGTGAAAAATCAAATACGTAACATTCTGTTTTTAATCATACAATATGGTTAATTTCAAGCAAAGAAGAACACATAACGAAGTTTAAGGAAAGGAAATCAAATTTCAATCATGCTAACAGGATCATTTTTTGTTGTTGTGACTCTAAGGGAATTCTATTCATTGATGAAAGTATAATTTTATTAGAATACATCTTGTTGTTAATTAGGCAAATCACATCGCATCGAACCGAGGAAATCTATTTCCAAAACAAGGACAGTGATTTAATGACATGCCTCTAAAAATGACCTTAAGGATCGAGCCATGATTAAACTGATTCACACAAAAAATGCTATTGGGGATCCGATGAATAGTCTAGGGAAAATCTCGCAGTGCTCATTAAAAAAATACTGATGACTGTCGAATAGATTTGATACACATAGATTTTAACCATCAGTAGATGTGAGATCATATTAGAAACAGGATGCTATGAAACCACCTTGTGAGCATATCATCAATAGATGAATGAAATCCTAAAAGATATTCGTCGCATAGCAACAAATTATCTTCTGTAGGATGTCGAAATAGACTCATATTGATTTCCATTCATTCTAGGAAAAGAAGGTAAAACTGCCGTAAGAATTGACTTCTTTCATCCGTCAGAATTTTTCCGTGCATTTTTTAATATTGATTTTTTTCTTGTAATAAAATATGTTAAATGATGAATAATTGAAGTGTAAAATTCACTAGTAACAAAGTCGATTTGACTCTTTGTTTAAAAAACTGTGAAGATAACTATTTAATGTAGAATGAATACACACACGCTAGACCATATGAATAGAATTCTATTTCAATAATATTGTTCAAAAAAGTTCATTGGAACAATCGTGTTCATCGTCACCGATGGAATAAAGTTTACATGATTGTTATTCGATTGGGATAAACAATACAACAGTGGAGATAGGAATATCGACACATTATTCTCAAATAATAATATATTCATAGACGAAATATGGATAATAAATATATTTGTCATGAGACAACTGAAGTTATCACGGTTTAATTGTTTCTGATTCATTTTCGTTTGTTATTACATACTTTATTGTTGAATATCATGAATAGAATTCTAAGCATTATTTGAAAAATTACTAAAAATCGTTTACAAATAAAATTATAACTGTATCATGCATATAAATTTATGCATTCAAATCGAAAGAAAAACAGTACATAATAATAAAATGTAAACAACATATTAGAATAATATTCATGAATAAATGGAAATTTTTATTAGACTTTTTGAAAAATGTTGCTGCTGCCGCTTGCGAAACATTACTTTTTATGGTTGATGAGATCGCCGTACCACAAACATTCGAAGCATTACAATTGAAACTGGAACATTGAAAATTATAAGTCGCGGTACATGTTGCGCCATCAGCTTTGAGTGGTTGGCATGTTACAGTTGATTGATCAAGATAATATGCAGTTGAATCACATTCACAAATACTTGATACACATGTCACCGATGTTGCTGAATTTACACAATTCGAAGAAGCAGTACATGATTGACCAAGCGTACGTAAATTAGCACATATTTGCGTACCGTTCGATAATGTTGACCAATATTGTGTACTATTACATGCACATACGGATGAAGTACATACTAAACCGAGAGTTGAATCACAAAGTATTGTCGCACTACATGCACCACCGTAGGAAATCGTAGATACACAACTGGGACTAGCATAATAGGTTGTTGATGTACATAAACATTGCGATGAAGTACATATCATATTTGTTGGACATTGAACTGATGATGTACATGCTTGCCCATAAGAAAGTAGAGCAACACAAACGCCAGTAGCTGTATCAAAATAATATGTACTTAAACAAGTACATATTCCCGATGAACAATTAGCATTGGCTACACATTGTGATGAAGTTGTGCACGAAAAACCAATTGATGTATATGAAACGCAACTTGAACCATTATAATAAGTTGTTGATGAACAAGTACACAGTGTACTTATACAAACCAAAGAACGTGTTATGGAATCACAAAAAGGTCCATAGGTTGCAGCAGCACAGGTTGCACCATATGTTGCATAGGCAGTACAACTTGTACCATCATAATAATAATATGTTGAATCACATGAACATGTACCTGTTGCTGATTGTGTTAAATCATAACATATTGTATTATTAAGACATTGATAATTTCCTAGAGTACATGTCGATGAATAAGCTAGTTCATATTCACATGCTCCTGTTAATGTTGAATAATAATAGTTTGTATTACATTGGCATATATATGATGTACATGAAGAAGAATTAATACATTGAGTTGACGATGCACATGTTTGACCTGGATAAAGTAGAGCAACACACGATGAACCATTCCAATAGTCGATTGAACTACATAGACACGTTGATGTTGATGCTGAGCAACTAAGACCTATTTCAAGGAAAGTATGATGTTGATTGAATATTGACAATTTACACCGTTTCTACGCTCATTAGTTTCATATAAAAAGAATTGACAATGTGATCTCGTACGAGATAGCATGTTTCAATTAAGGAGATTTCCTAATGCTGTAAAAATGCAAGATCTTCTTTTTTCTTCTATAGATACTGATTGCTAAGAATTACCTGTATCTAGTGAGTCAATTTTTCGGTTTAGATTTTGTCGGACAACTTTGAGTAATCTAATTTACGTAAAGAGTAGAAAAGATGCTGTGTCGCATTTCTCATTTTTCTAAAGTTTAACATTAGAACAGCAAATTGAAGTTTTAGTTTTTATTCTATTTTTACTCAACAGCAGATTCGATTTATAAATATTTTTTCTTTACGAGTATTTGAATTACATAGGATTAAACTGATTGTTTTGTCCACTAAATTATTTACATAAGATATCACAAGGTTAAAAATTGAGAGCATTAACAAAAATTAACTGGGAGTAAGTGTGTGTCCTAAGGGAAGAGAATATTTTAACTGTGGTTAGTTTTGAGAGTTCAATATGTTCCTAAAGAACATAGGCAGACATTATGAGTCGACAGCTACTAGTGTTGTATTGATCGAAATCTATCTGTTCTACGAGTGTTATTATTATTATATTGAGTGTTGGTTGAGACATTGTGAAAAGTGACGGAATCATTTTGAGTCAATATCTTTTGTGGTTAAGACATTTCTTGTCAAATGCAAGCATTGCATGCCACAGTAAGTACAAAGAAAACATTCACAGCATAGTCCTACCATATCGTGTGTCACATGTTCTTCCATTAGTATTACAAGCATCGCCATAAGTTCCCAATGAAATACAAGTTTCATTTGTTGATAAATAATATTGTGTAGTTAAACATAAACATTGATAACTAACACCAACCACTGTTGGATCGTCAATACAAAGAAGATCATTAACACATTGAGATGTTGACGTGCATGTTGTACCATATGTTAGCTGTGTTTCACACGTTCCAGTTGCTGTATCATAATAGAAACCAGAATCACATTCACATTGACTTGAAAATGGTGACACGGACGAACACGTTGCATTATCAATACACTGATAAGTGTTTGTACATGTTTCACCAATGAATAATTTTCGAATACACTGATGTGCTGTTGTATCAAAATAATGATCTGATGGACATTGACATGTTGTTGTTGAACAATTAGCTGATGCGACACATTGCGAATTCGATGAACATGGTTCATTAACATATCCCAAACGTTTACATGTATTCGAGCCAGAATCATAATATGATGTTTGATTACAATCACATAAACTAACTTTACATACAAATGGTGATTGACATTGATCATCATTAGCACATGGTACATAACGAGCTAAAAGAGCTGTACATACTCCAGTATTCTAAATAAAAATCATAAGAGAATATTAAGAGACATCTGAACAATTCTTTTTTGTAATAATTTTCATAACTAACTTGATCAAGAAAATAACTTGCATCGCAAATGCAATAACCATTTGATGCACAGTAAGCATTTGTAATACATTGTTGAGTAGTAACACTTGTTGTACAAGTCATACCAACGTGAAGATAAGCGCTGCATACTGACGTTGAATAATCATAAAAATAACCAGAATTACATTGACAACGATTGTTAATACATTGAGAATTCGATGGACAATTATTACGAGTACAACGAGAATTGACGGATGGTTTTCGAAGTCCTAATCCAAGACCTAATCCTAATGTTAAGCCTACTAAAGTAAGTAAACCCAAAGCTAGTAAAAGCCAAACCCACCAAGGAAAACGAATGTAAGGACATCGGCCAGTTTCATTTAAATAAACATTATCTGTTTCAACAACATTTTCAGGTGTTCTTTGAATGATTCTTTTACGTTCATTACGAATGATATCGTCCAAATCATCGTCATATGTTTGAATGGGTAAAGAAGGATTTCGATTTGACAGTGTATAGAAACGAGTCATGTCGAAACTACTTGAAAAATATTCTAGTTTGAACGACAAAAAGAAACTGATGACGAAGAAAACTCCCACTGTGACTTATTATAGCCATGAGTACGAAGTAGAAGAAAATACAATAATGTTTTTTTCTCAAATACTTACATTTGAAGTCAATATAATTCGACGCCATAGTTTATTTCACAACAATGAATGAATAGAAATTTGACAGAAAAAAGAAAGAATTAAATCTCCTATGTAATTTATTTTTCACTTTATTTATTCTGTTTTGTGTTCAGTACGAACAAAACATTTATACAATGTTGAGGTTAGTGTGAGAGAAGAGATACAGAGGAGATGAAGAAAAAAGAAAAAAAAACACCAAAATAAAAACTTATGAATAAATGTTTAGTTGAGTGATCATGTCTTAGCAACCGGGTAAAGTTCCTTGAAAATGTTCATCATTTGCTTGAACTAATTTATGTCGAACAAGAAATGAAGCAATACAATCAGCAACTTGTTCCGGTGCATCTTCATGTACAGCATGACCACTTTTAGGAACGACATGCATTTGAAATTTGCCTTGCATTTGACCAACAGTTAAATCACGATCGAGACGATCGACGCCAGCTAATAAAAGTAATTTTGGACATTCACAAGATAAAAACAACTTTGACAAGCCTATGCATAGAAAAAAAACGAGATCTTCATAAAAATATGAAGTATTTCTTTTACTAACCAGAAAACCATCCTTTCCAAAATTTTTCTGTCTTTGAAAGATCTATCCTCCATGTATATTGATTGGTATCATGTGAAACATGTGTTGTTCTTGTTGGTTGTTGTTCATCTTCAGAAGATTTGCGTTTAGAACTATTATCTTCTTCTTCTTCTTCATCGTCTTCATCTTCTTCCCGAACAGTTTCACATAAATGAGAGACTGCTGGAACATTAGCATTCGATGCTGTATTGGTACTAGATGAAGAAGTTTCTATATCATTCGGTTGATTATTTAGCATTGGTTGAATTTGCCCAATAACCGAAACACGTGCTGATTCAACATTACGTACTTGACCACTTCGTATCATGTATTCAACTGCTTTTTCTGGAGTAGAAAATTCTTTAGGTCTTGAACTAAGAAAACATTGCATTGAACTTAAAGATTCAAGTGCACTGCCTATGAATAGAAATAATGAAATCTAGTCTTGATTGAAGCAAAAAATCGTTTTATTTTCATTCTAACCTTCTACAACGTCGATTACACAAAGAGCATCGATCATAGATGGACATTCTTTGGCTACATGAACAGCAAGTGCACCACCTATTTATAAATAGCAAATGAAATAGATTATAATGAAAGATTTCCTTTGGAATATACCCATTGAATGTCCAATGAGAAAGATCGGAGGTTTATTATCTTCATTATATAAATGATATAAAATTTGACAAATATCCTTTGTAAGTGTTTCAATACTAAGATCATTTTCATCTGTAGTTTTTGTTTCACCATGACCGCGAATATCGATAGCAATACATTGACAGTGTACGAGATTTGTAACTGCTTTTGACATAACCGCCCAACTCAAGCCAGAAAAACCACCACCATGTAAGAAAAATAAAATTGGTGATGATGAATCGTTCGTATTTCGAGAATATAAACAAAAAGTATTTTGATCTATTGTTATATAACGTTTATCATTAAAATATTCATTCCATTCGATCGGTGCATAATTTCGAATAGTAGATGATGATTTTTTTTGATGATCTGATAATTTTTTTGATGATGATGGGCCAATAGGTGGTAGTGACTTAGAAAGAAGCTGTTTACGTAAATTTGACATCTGGAATAAGAAATACAACTATGCTTCTTTGTTTATTAATTTTTTGTTGTAATCTATTCACTACTAAGATGAGCGAGAAAAGCTGTCCAATCCAATTTGTCGCGTTTCTTAAACGATATTCGATACTATGACCTTCACAATGCTATATGAACTTCTTGGTTGGAGAGTGTCATACGAAACAAAAAAGGAATACCACTAGAAGATATCTGATAGCCGATTGAAAATTTTTCACATATACAGACACTAAAGTATGAATCGAAGAAAAGCTTACTATGATCTTTCCAATAGATGAGATTTTGTAATAGAAGTGGGTAAGTTCAGTTCTGAAAATTGACAACAAGGTCGATGTATGTCAATGGTAACTTGTCAGATATTAGAAATTGAATCGAACGGTTATAATGAGAAACTTGCAGAATGATAGAACAAATGTTCGACGATGCAACATGGAACTGATGTTGTAATATTTAGTGAAATCACCAAACGCATGTACGAAAAATTTGAGTCAATTTTGTGACAATGTCCGAATTCGCATTTTGTTGTTGTCATCAACGATTAAAAATCGTTTTCATTCAGTTAATGACGATGTGCTTCCTCATAGTTATTAGTAGTAGCCGAACGACTAATCTACACTACCATGAAATGTCAAGAACACAAGTGCATTGAAATCCTATCAACTTGTCGACGTTTCTACAAGTAGTAGAACGACACAAAGACTTACAAAACATTTTCGAGTATCTTCTCCTTCTTTCTAGTTACAATCTAAAATAAAGAAGTTCATTGGTTTCTTGAATAAGAAAAGTTATCCTTTCATTTAAAATACAACCGAAGTCCAAATGTATCTACTAGAAAAGACACATCGATCTCACGTTTCATTCAGGAACTTTTCCATCACCCACTAAATTCTTCTCTTTTGTATTTTCTCTATTTATTCTCTTAGTTTTACTAACACCAATGTTGTTTTTTATCAATGAGTTATCACATGCACGATTATTCAACAAAAGTTAACTAAATATGCACATAGTAGAATCAAAACAGCGAATATAGTAAGATAAAAAAAACAGGAATAACAACAACAGCAACAAAAAAACGGAATATTATGGTAAAAACAAGAGAAAGACAATATCAATGACTTAAAAATGTATGTAAAACATCGATAAATATGTTTATATTCAGTCGGAATTATTCTTATCATCACCGAAAGAATTTCTATCTTCTAATGCATCACTAATAAGTCTATTCTTAATTTCTTGCTCTTCTTCAGTTATTGGATCTTGATTATCAATTTTTGGTACTAAAGCAGGATTTAATCGAGCATAGAGAGTTCGCACATCAGTTTGTTTAAATTCATCATTTAATGTTGTTTTATCCTGATCATCTAGAATAAAATCATCAGACGCCCCTGTTAACGAATCATTTTCTTCATAGTTTGTTGGATGTAAACCATTCGTAGTTGGGCGAGCATATAAATCTTCTCTATGATTCATACTTGAATTATTCAATCGTGATGTTGGCATAGGATAGAAATTACGAGTTGTACGTTTTACGTTTGTTTGTTGTTTTATAAAACCAAAAATTTGACGAATTTTATCCAATAGATTAGACAATAAATTTCCTCTACGAATTATAGAAAAGAAAAACTATATATTAATTTTAGAAAAATATCATCTCATACCGTTTGAATAAGTTTTGTATTGGTGATTGGAATGTAGTTTGATGTTGACTTTTTTTCAATGCAGCCAATGTACGTTCATCAGGTTTAATTCGTGTGATGAAAGTTTCTAGAAACGCACCAATTGTAATAAGTAGCCGTCGTGGTGCAGATTTTAAAAGACGTTTTTGTCCCATTCCATTAAGTAAATGATCATTAGTTTGTTTAGTTTTAATTAAACAATTCACAATTAATAATCTGAACCATATTAAGGATGGTTGAACAGTTTGAAATGCACAATTAAATAATGAACTTGCCGATGAAGAAATACAATCATGTAATTTATTTATTTTACAAGCATTATCATGTTGAACTGAAAAGAAAAAATATAATAAATCAATTACTTGATAAATTATTCTTGACATACATTTTGGTGCATGTGTTTCACAACAGGAATATAGAGAATCCACGACACCGGTTGCTTTATTGACAGTGTTCGTTGCTACATGAGCAATCTGAATAGTTATAGAAAAACAACAATATCAATATATTCAAATAGAATCAAAATCATATTTCTTACAGTTTCTTTGCCATGTTGAATTGTTGATGTTGTTGTATCTTTAACTGAATTCACAATATTACGAACTGGTTGTGTTTTGTCGTTGACAGTATTGAGAATGTCTTCCGTTGGAGTATTAATAACGGGATATTTTGATTCTATTTCACGTATTGTTTGAACAGCGTATTCATCGATTATACGTGCTGAAAATGTATGTATTGGTAAGAAAACTTGAGGAAAATGTTTCGTTTTTCAACTATAAATCTACCTGGTCCAGATAATGGTTTGACAACGGGATTAGCAACTGTTGAAGCAATTTTTAATGCTTTATTAGCAAGTGTTTCTGCTAAATTACATGGTAGTCGAATGAATGCACTTGTATCTTTTGCTTTAGCATACACATCTTGAAGTTTGTTGGTCGATGAACGAACAACTATTTAGAATGAAATCACAATATATATATATATTGTGATTTGAACTAAACTAAAGATTTTCTCCTACCTGGGATGTCATGTAGACATGAGAGAGTTTGAAGACCGAACATGATTTGAATGAATGAAGCAATAGAAATATCAGTCTAGAATAGTAGTGACGGTATGAACAGATATTTATGAATAAACTGATGGTTACAATTGTCCTTTTATAATGATATACGTGGCTATTGTATTTGTAAAAGAGCGAACCAACGAACGAACGACAGATACAAAAGTCACGATAAGAACAGATAAATAGTGGACTATAGTCAAGGTGAAAATTTCAACGAACAAAGAGTAAAGATTAGATGCTTCAGAGATGAAGAAAAAAAAATAGAAATTTTAAAGTTGGTAATTTCTACCAGCATATTCTAACTTGTGACGAGTTTTAAAAGAATCTTCGAATGAATGACGCAGTTTTATAGGTAACCCTGTCGAACTTTCTTTTTCCTATCGTATCCGTCATCACTTTCAAATAATACTAACCAAAGAGGAGAAAAAGGCAATAGTAGTGACTAATAGGCAATATACAGTGCGAATATATTTATACATTGCAATGCGCATCGTAATTCTTTTTCATTCTCTCACATAGATGTAAGTTTGACGATAATGTGACCAGCAGTCGACTGCGTGCTGACGAAAGTATCTTTCAAAGTTCACACGTCTTTTCTATATCGGTTAATTGCATGAGATAAAAAAAACAAATGCCGATAGTCTTCGATTGTACTCGATAAACTATAGTTTGATAACATGAACATACTTGAAATTCGAGAACTATTTTAAATAATAATAATTTTTCTTCATCAACATGAATTAAACCATATGATCTAATATATGTATGTACTTTATTTATGTTTCTTTGACTACCTTCAGAATAATATATTATACAATTGATAAATTGAGTCATCTATTGTAATATCTTTTATAGCTATATTATAGATATAATTAACCACGTTTTTATTGATTTACATATATTCTGATTATTTCTCATCAATCGTAAATAAACGTCGCATTAATGTCATATCGTCTACGAATGTATTTCGTGCGTGTAATCTGTCATGCAAAAGAAGCATCGGTTACCTTCATACTTTTATTTTTGTCTATTAAAGAATTCCAACAAAATGGATCAGTAAAAAGAACATGAAAATATCTCAAATATTATATCGAAATTCTAATCATGTTCAAATGTTCACTATCCAACGAAAGATGAAATCTAAGATAGACATGTGAGATAGTATTCGTTGATTTTCTATCTAGAATAGAAAGTTAAATTCTATAAACACAAATAAATGTCTCAAGTGACCAGTCAAAACAATGCACAATAACTTAACAACATCAAAAAAAAAAAATAACAAGCGCATTGTCGGTTGAAGTGAAAAGGATAAAATCCATGAGAATTAGGATGTTTTCAAAATGAAAAATTTTGTATTCTTGTTTTATTTATGATTTTCATGGGACGACAATAATTGAACAATACTGTCGAAACCACGTTGTTTTGCTGTTTGTAGTGGAGTCATGCCACGACTATCACTCCATGAAATGTCCACATTACCATTATCCAATAGATATTGAACACAATCAACAGAATTATAATTTACAGCCTAAGATAATGAAAAACAATATCATCGATTTTACTAGAAAAGCAAGAGACGAATAAGTGTTCAACCATTAAAAGTGGTGATCGACCATCATAATCGGTTTGATCGAGATTAGCTCCTGCTTTATGCCACGCTTTTAATCGATGAATTTGATTTGTTTTAACACAATTACATAAATACATTCCAATTTCGCTTGGTTTCAATGTTGACGTTAACTTGGCACCGTTTCGAACCAACAATTCAATCATAGATTCATGCTGTTGAAGTATAGCGTAGAAAAGAGCGGTGAAACCAACTTGATCAGGTTCATTAACAAGTTGATTGTCCTGATTTCCCAAACGAAGAAGAAAATCAGCACATTTCATGGCACCATTTTTAGCACAAATATGCAATGGCATTGAACCGCATGGTAGTAAAATGTTAAGTTTCATAACAGTTTGAATTTGTTGTATGTGATGAAGAGTAGCTATATCGTCTGTCTGCGCACATGTTGCTATCAACCAAGGTAGCAATGATTGACGAAATCGAACTGATTCCTTAAACAAACAAAACAAAGTAAAAACAACAATCGAATTTTTCTAATAGAAAATATAAATGAAAACCTCATTCGATTCATCATTGGTTACATTTAATATCCAATCGAGACTCATCGTCGGACATTTCACTATTCTCGAATCTGCAGACATTTCACCTCGTAAATTTTCAGCCATTTTCATTTTCATTAATTTTGCATCTGAAGAATATTTGCCAAGAACATATGCTAACTTCAAAACATAAAACCTTCATGATTCGTTATTTTTCTGTTAACATGCGTAGTTTACTTTCATGAGAGCAGCCTCGATTGTCATGTCAAACCCTGAGCATACACCGATTTTTTGTAATGAGGTTGCACTTTCATATAAATAACAAACACTTCCCTTTGCACATTGTGTTATATTAACAATAAGAACACCACGATCCGATGCTTTACGCAATTCTTCGATTAAATCCGGTCGATTTGTTGGTAGATTTCCTGCTCCATATGTTTGAAAAACAACACCTTGAATCGGTGGTTCTAGAAATTGACGTACAGTCAAATATGTTATACCGGGGAAAAGACGAAGTAACGAAACATTTCGATTTAAATTTGTATGAACATTGAATGAACCTTGAGATGAACTATCGAATATTAAATCCCATTTAACTTAAAGAAAAAAAATAATAACAGAATTAAAATTCAACAATTGTTTTGCTTTGTTGTAAACGGAATACGGTTGATACCTTGAATTTGAGTTTGAAATTCGGCTAACATAGGAAAGTTATGTGATTCAAATGCATTCAAACCTTCAGAATCGATTTTTGTTACACGATTCCCGCGATAGAGTCGATTTCGAAAATAAAGAGTAACCTTGAAAGAGTTCAATGAAATACTTTTTTTGTTATTTTCTTTTTGTTGAAAATTCTTTTAATAACCTCAGGAATACGATATTCTCCTGCAATTAGTAAACTTCCAATAAGATTGTCTCGACCATCACTTCGTGTCTCGAAGATTGGAATCTAAAATAAAATGATATTCTAGTTCAATATGTATTATAGAAATCCGAATTATATTATCTTACTTGTGATCCTGTTAGTACGACTGGTTTTGAAAGATTTTCAAACATAAATGAAAGTGCTGCTGCCGTATAACTCATTGTATCCGTCTATTAGAAAATAATTAAATTATTATAATAATTATTTAATGTCTTACACCATGAAGAACTAAACATGAAAGAAACAGAACACAACAAAATATTTAATTTACATAATTTATGACTAGCTTACTGACGAAGCCATCGAATAAATCATAAACTTCCTTAATGAAAAGAAGAAAAAGAACAATGTGAAGTCATGATAGATTGTTTTTCTTTTAAAATTTCATCTTGCTTTTATATCAAGTGCTATATGAATATAATTATCAAATGTCATATTCGCTGAGTCAAGTAATGGAACATATTCTTTAATATAGTATGCAATACATTCTTCATTTGCAAGTCTAAAATAAGTAATTACATTGAATTTATTGTTCATCAGATACGACAGCACTTAACGGTAAATAAAGAAAAGATTTTTCCGGATCAATTTCGTTCATTGTTTCTGCAAATTGAATATTATGCATTATATTCATGCCACGTAGAGCAGACAGTAAAAAATTTGATACTGGTTCATATGCATGACGTAATACTTTCATACCAATCGTGCCGCCTAGAGAAAAAATAAATTAATATTTATTAGTACTTGGTTCATTGATTCTTCTTCTGATTATTTTTTTCGACTCGGACATAGTGAGATATCATGCTATGCAAACCTGTATATAAGACAAGTACTTTTGGAATTGTCAGTTTCGCTAATGTCTTTTGAGTTTCGGCATCTAACAGTGTTATGGGTTTTGCAAATGTATCAATTGATAAACTTTCCAAATTTACTGGTGGAAGGGCTTCCACAATCGAATCGATAGGCATGTATTTTTTTATTAACTAGAAAAAGAAACAAAAGAATTCTACTATTGATTTCTTTCTTTTTTCATTGCGCATAAAAATTTTAAATGCTCTTTATTTGTTTTTTTGTCTGTTCTTGTAGATGAAGTGTAAAAAGAAGTAGCCCAAAACAGGCGATCGTAAACAAAGCAGGACAAGAAAATGGAAATTTTCAAATCGATACTCTTCCAATAAAAGCATACAATATGATGATAATTATGATTTTCTATGAACAGCACATGCTTGACAGTGACGATTTAGTTTTTATGGAAAGATGTTTCGTCTTTTTTATGTTCTAGACTTAATACTGAGAATGAAAATGCGGAGATAAACGAACATGAACACACAACATGTTGATTATAAAAGTAGGAAACGAAAAACAAGCAATTACATAAACGCATTCCATGCCTGATGACGTATTGCAGCCAACTAGCAAGTATACACACACAATTATGTCGAGAAAGAAAAAAACGTTTCTAGCACTTGAGTCCATCTTTTAGATTTGGTTCAAGAATAAAAGATAAGAAAAACAGTTCAACGTTAATTGTCTAAAAAAAGATTTGATTGAACATAAATAGAGTCGAATATTGATGTTCAGTGTCGCTGTCGTTCAAGTTCTTTTTGCTTTATTTGGTAATTTTGCTGTTACTCTATAGGGTAAAAGTACAAAAATAAAATATAGTACGAAATTTGCATTCAAACAATCTTACTTAGCCAACAGTTGATTAATTTTATCGAGTAAGCTTAAAGCAGTACGATCGATTGGTACCTTAAATATACAATAACTCTATGTAAGACTAAGATTAGAATTTAACTAACGCTTACTTGGTATACTTGATAAATTTTTGGCACAGTAAATAAGAAAATTAAACTTGTAAGTGCAAATGTTAATGCGTTCAACGATAGACCAATATAGAAGGAGACAAAAAGTATTAGACCAAACTGAAAGATAAACATTGACAGAGTTAAATTTACACTAGACAAATATATATATATGTCGATATGTTTTAATTACAAGAGCTGAATTCGTAAAATTTTTCCACAAGAAAAGACTTCTTGCATGCTTTAATACGCTTGTACCATGAACACGAATACAACTAGCAAGATCACGAGCTTGTGATTCCGAAATAGCCATATCAGCTGGAAACATTGTACTGAAAATTAGAAAAAATTCATTGAAAATTGTTGAATTTTTAATTCTAATCTTACTCGAACATGTCTTCGGGAGCACGTCCAGTGAAAATTACCATGACATATGCAAATAATTTGTAGAGACCAACAATGGAAAGAAATGCAAGTGACCAAAACGCAGTGGCAGCCAATGATGATAAAATCATAAAAGATAGAATAACGAATAAGGAAAAACTGAAAACAACGCCAGATTGAATTGGATTTCTCCAATAAATAAGATTATAAACTACAAATTAAGAACATAGATTTGAGTGCATTTTAGTTGTCTCCAATCATTTTCCCTACCTTCTTTTGGTGTCATGGCGCTAAGTGTTTTTCGTAGTTGAACCAGTGAATGACATGCTTGTTCCCCTTAATCAAATAAAGAAAAAGAAAACCATTGGTTCTATGCCAATAGGAATATATAATCTCGTGAATTTTCTCTTTTTTATTCCTCGTTCGTCACATGCATAGAAAGCCCAAGAAAAAATATTAACAATGCAACCACCTCGGATTACATTCATCATCATTCGTGGACTTTTTTTCTTCCCCTTCTTCTTCATTCTCGATTCTTTTTTTTTCCTGTTTCAGATCTCACACGAGCAGTAACGCATGATGGTGACGACGAAATTACTAAAGGGAAATCATGATGAATGGCACGCGCGCAATTATATATAGAATGATCTGTCATTTGGCTGTTTGCTAGTTAGATGAAAGAGAAGCATGTGCACCAATACATTTCTTTCATAGGAGAATATACTATAGATTGCCTAAATCAGATTTGATGTATGGAAATTGATGTGATGTTCGACTATTCACAAACCGCATGCAAAAGAATGAAAAAACGAAGGAAAGAAAAGTTGACCAAGATAATTTATGTGAAATATGGGGAAAAAAATGATGTCGAGGTTATTTATGTATTATCCATTAATGTTGATTCCCAAGACTAATTTTCTTTAGTTGTATGGAAATGAAAATTGTATATGTAACTAAATAGTATGACGTCGACGGAGATCGAGGATAGAGAAAACAATTGACTAAGTCTTTGAACTTTCACTTACAATTTGTTTGTAAGAATTTTGTTGCTTTTGTAACAATGTTTTCGTTATGTTGTTGACCCTGTCTAAATTCAGTTTTTGCTCTAGTAATTGATGATTCTACTGTCGTAGCAGCTTCCTTGGCGGTTTCCCATGAAGGTTTATTATAAAACTCTGCGTTTGAATCGGCATCATTATTATAACTCATTATTCGACGATTGCAACGCTTGGAAAATAGAATAAAAACTATCTAAAAGTATTAAATACAAATATCAAAAGTATTTTTTCACTGATGAGTCACACTCTTCATGAAATCGAACTGTAAATCAAAGTGGTTTAACCCAGTCATGTATTTATGATACGTCAGAGTTAAACTTCATTGAAACTACTAAAGACGAGTTATGAAACGCGAAAGAAGAAAGAATGATTCTTCGAACGACACACCACTCCATCATCTACTACTCTGACACGGCGGACGGAGTGTTCTCTTGCTTTGCTTCATCTTTCTCTCTCTCTCTCTTCCTCTCTTTCTGTCTATTTTATTGTTGGTTGACAAAGTTGCAACGTCGATGTTTCTCTTATTAACTACTAAAAGTCGAAATGTATACAAACACATATACATATTGATATATGCATGAGTATAAGATCGATGAGAAGACAAACAACGACAAAAAATAACAGAAAGAAAAAGAAAAAATACAGCCGTTACATCTTTTGATTATGACCAAATTTACGACAAGAGCAATTTTGAAAACGATACACAGCTGATAAATAGTCGAATGAGACAAATGAGCAAATATGGGTGTCACAAAAACCGAGAATACTATGAAATTGAATCGCGTCGCCTATATTTCGAATCTAGATTGATTGTTGGATATTAATATGAATGATTACATATTTTAAAAAATAATTATTTTTCTATTGATAGAATAATAATAAAAATGATAGGCAGTAGTTGAAGTCTTGAATCGAGTCTTCGAGAAACATGAAAGGATGATAAACAGATAGAAAATAGATAAGAAAAATGTGATGAGCAATAAGTATTTTGTTTTTAATCTAATTCAAGCTTCGGACGACAAACTCACTTAATTACATCAAAATTCTGTACATGACTGACGACTCTTCTAACGACAAGGACACGAAGAGAAATAAAAGAGAATCCTTTCTTGATTCGTTCTCGTTTCGATAGTTTAATCAGTGTGCTTTTTTAAATAAAAAAGCAGGATAACGAACCATATTGCAAAGATGAGTTAACCTTCACATATATACATGCAACAATCACACCTTCAACATATGGTTGAGGTAGAAAAAAAACCAAAACGAATAGAACGGGTACAAAGTAACTGAATGATAAAATAAAAACGTCTGAATCATACTCCGTTCAAGGGCATATCAGTATCGTAGAATTTAAAAATATGACAAATCTATAATGGATGAATAAAGTTTATTATAGGATTAGATATTTCATACTCAAGAAATTGTTTTATAAATAAAAAAAGTTTTCTTTTCAAAGTACTCGATACGATTGATTCTTTTAAGAGCAAACAGTCTACAACAACCAATGAGGATTAACAATAGCTGTATATGCCTCTTGCTTATGAATTGTGCCAATCCATGTATAATAAATTTATTTCAGATGTCGCAAAAGTGATTATTTTATTTAATAAAATATTCTTTTCTTATGAAATATATCGATAGTGTTAATTAATGAAAAATAGAGTAAAATTGTGAGAATTCATTTGATTATATTGGACATTGCTTAGCAACTCACATTTACAGGATGTCTCTTATGTTCCAACAGAAGCAAAAAGAAAGGGGAATGGTAACTTAAGTAAGAAGCAGAAAAGAAAAAGGATCAATCAAAATTCTATCTAAACTTTGACGTTTGTTTTTCGGTCAAAACGCTTTGTTTTATTGACGATGTCTACAAGTTTGTCGTCGGATTCGGCTAAATGGATTTCACCGTCTTATCCAAGCACATTCGAGTCAAAATTACCAAATTTTGAAGAATCTTTACCAAATCGTGTCAATCGAGAAGCAGTAACAAATTATGTTAAAAATCGTGGAACTTTAAATATCGGTGATTGGGCTATCGAAGGTAGACGAATGTCAGCATCAACGATTTCACAGCCCATAGATCAAAGACGAGATAGTATAATAGCCCCTCCACCTAGAGTCTTGGGAACTGAGGCAATGGAAAATTATAGACGAGGTCATCATTCAAGAGAGAATTTTATTCGTGGTATTCTTCAACCGCCAGATCCTCATCATCATCTACGTGTTAAAAAAGAAGCTCGTGCTAATTATGAAAAAAGTCTACATTCACAAACGAAATTTCTACATGAAAACTATGGAAAATTACCTTTACCTACAAAACGCGCACCTCATATACAAGGCGAAGTAAAATAAGAACTAAAATCTCTATCAATTCAATGCAATTCTTATGGATTATTATTTTTGTTTTCTTTCAGAGAGCTTCGAATATTCTTTTTGCACAAGAAGAAGGCAAGATTCGTCCAGTTTTAAATCACTATAGTGATGTTGCGGCGTCACCAAGGCCAGTACCACATGTGAAAGGTGTTGCGGCTGAAATAAATTTACAAAAAAGTTATGGTGATTCAGATTTACTCAATCATGGTATAATACAGCGTCCACCATCAGTAGAACCACATGTAAAGGGTGCACAAGCACATGTTAACTATGATATGGGACAAGGTCGTCATGTTGATAAACTTCTTTATGAATACGGCCACTTACCACGGTCTGCTCGAATTCAACCAAAAGTTAAATATGATGGTGTTCAGAATAGAATCAAAGGTCAAGGTGGTGCTATGAGTAAAACAATTTCACAATGTCCACCATCAACTCGTTATCTCGAACGACCACAATCAGTTATATTGTGACATTGAAAAACGCATTTCTCTCTCTCTCTCTTTCTATTTAAATCTTCCATTTATTTTGAAATTGTAACTGAAATGTGCCAAATTTTCTCTTTCGTTTAATTCATGTAAAAATTACAAACAATGTTATTCTACTTCCATGCATTGAATTCTATCGTTTAAATTGAAAAATCTCATTCGATCTCAATATAAATTTTATGATACACTTCTCTTATCAAGTTTCTTTTTCAAATTTTAGACATGCAAGAACAAGAGCGTTTCGAACGTTACACACCACAATTTCCATTACCAGTCGATATATCAAGCATGTCTCGTCAAGATACTGTGTGTCAATTTTGTGGTGTGTCCTATTTAATACATAATGAAATAAAAGCACTCGAAACAAAATGTCAAAAACTTGAAGCTGATTTAGCTTATTATGCTGGCATAAGTTCACGTGAAAGTGCTCTAGAACAATTATTACAAACTGAACGATCACGTATTAGTGATCTCGAATCAACTATTTCAATAAATACTCACAAGTATTTTTCTTAATGTGTGTTTCTATCTTTCGAACAATTTTTTCTCATCATAGAATCAATGAACTTACAAGAAAAAATCAATTAGCACAAGACCAATTAAAAGAATCACAAATTGCTCATAAACAAACTAAGTAAAAAACATTCTCTGACATAGTAAATTACGCGTGCTATAGTACTTCACTACTCTTGTATCATTAACTCTGTCTAATATATAAGGTAGACAATATAAATAGCTAGACTCATTTTTATTTTATCTATCAACGATGTATTAGTAGTGGATCAGTGAAGGTCGCTTTTATTAACAGACGATGAAGTTCATAGATTTGCATCATCAGTATAATCATTCATCGAAAGTTTACACTTACTATTGTATCAACACTTCAGTGAAAATCGTCTCAGAATAGTCAATAATAAGATTATACGTATCGACTGTTGATTGATCAGGTAACAAACAAGTGAATACTATGAAAACTTCACTATTTTTGTTTTTAAAATTTCGAACGATGAAAGAATTTGGATTGAGAAAGAAGACTAGAAAATGAATGATACACCAATAAATTTCTATTAGTCTACTCGACATTTTTATTAATGTATGTCATATCATTTTAAGTTCAGCATTTTTACAATGTTCATCGAATATACGTACAACATCTTATCAAATAAAGAATATACGAGCAGAACATTCACATTTAAAAGATTTCTATTTAAATGAGATGCAACAATGGAAAACATATTTTTCAACAGTTGAAATATCATTTCAAAAAGGTATATTTATTTAATTCAAACGAATCATTCATTTGTTTCACATGAAAATTTAAATAATAGAAATGCAAACAACCATAGATAAATATACAAAACGAATGGATAACTATCGAGCAGATATTGAAGGTTGTCGACAACAAGTCAAGTATGAATAATATTTCATTAGAAAAGAAAAATTTCTATTCTATTCTTTACTATTTTTTGTTTTTGCAAGTGAAACAAATAAATCGTTACGAGATGTTCAAATGAAATATCAACAATTACAACTTGAAACAAAAGAATCTCACACGAAGTACGAAATCTCTTTATTCATCATTCGAATTGAAAAATAAAAGACATCATCGATCTTTGAAATTAGAAAGCAGAATGATTTAGAAGCAGCTCAAGATGAAATTCAAATTCATCGAAATGAACTTACACGTTTACATCAACAAATATCACAAGTTGAACAAAGTCGATCGCAAGTACAGAATGAATTCGAACAGATCAAACAACGATGTCGACAATTAGAAAAACAAATATTGGAAAAAGATGAATCAAAAAAGAATGTCGATAGTCTTGTTGAACAATATCGACTACAATTAACAAATGAAAAAGAACTTCGATTGAGTAAGAATTTTCTTATTAGAATTTCTTCAAGGATAAAATAATTTTAAATAATACAATCATATTTCTAGAGACGGATTATGAATTAGAAAATGTTCGATCGAAACTTACGAAATTAAACAATGAATATGAAGCATTGAATACAACTAAAAAAGAGAATGAAACTAATGAAGTGAATAATCGACGAAAAATCGAAGAAGTCAATCGATCACGACAAGCTATACTTGATCGTACAAGAGATGAATATGAAAAATTATTACGAAAATATAATGATCTCGATGAATTATATCATGATCTCGTTAATGTTCGAGAGAAAGAAACTTGTAAGAATCTATTGTCCATTGATAATTATGAATTGAAATACAAAAACTAATATTTTCTCATTCTTTTTGTCGTCTTCAATCAATGCAGCAGAATCCGACATGATTCGTCGTGAACTTGAACGTTTACATACAGATAATATTGAATTAACGAAACAACGCGAGACACTCAATATTACGCATGAAATTCAAATTAAAAAAATTCATGATACATATGCTATGAAATTACATGAAGTCGAACAATGGCCTGATCGTCTACAAACAGAATTAAGTCAACAACGTGAACAACATCGATTACAAATGATTGAACTTGAACGTCATCTCAAAGAAAACTTTTCTATAGTTAGTATGTTTGATTCCACTCGAATATGATATCTTACTTTTTCTTTTGACTGTTAGATTTTTATTTATTTTTTTCTAAAACGAATCCTACACGTTAAATCGAAAAGCGAACGAAGTACAATCGATAACTAATGAAAAGACAAAGATTTTTTTTCTTCTAGTTAATGATAACTGACATCGAGTTCGATTGTTTAGTGATGAGTATAGAGATGAAAACCTTGACTATAGACATGTGGTGCATTTTTCATAAATGTCAAGGAAAATTGAGCAAGGTCTCATTGAATAGAAAAACAAAGCCTGTCTTTACCAAAGTCAATTAGTTTCATCAGCTTGAAATATCATTATCGGTACGAAACTTGGCGGCTCTTTTTTTGTTTCAATGTTCTGAATTTCATTTCTAAAAATCACATTAATAATATTCTATGCTAGTAGTAAAATATCAGATTGTCGCGTTCTTTTAATATTTCTGGTCCAAAAAAAATGTAGAAGGCTCTCTCCGTTCTCGTATGAAGACTGATCTCCTTAATGTGCTCACACTATGATAAAAATAGGATTTTTCATTCCGTGTAATAAAAATCTGAAAAGTAATCCACTGGTACCGAATATTTATCAATGGAACAATATGTTCAGATCTTCTCTAAGAAATGGGAATTGTTCGACGCGAAGATTTTTTATGAATAATCTGAACAGGATGTTGAGTTAATGTCTACAAAAAAAGTAATTTTATTCCTTCGGTAGCAGATGTCGAGCATCAGTGAAAAAAGAAAGAGAAGTGCTCGAAATTTTAGTCTTTCATTTCGTTGTATTTGACGGGTATCAAATGATTGATGTATGTTTAGGAATTAGATATTGAAAAGCAAAAAACAAGTGGTCTCTTACGTAAATATGAACAAGACAGCGATCATTCGACACAGAAACTCCGATATGAATTGATTTCAACTGAAAAAATATCTATTGAACGACGACAATACTATGAACAACAGATTGAACAACTTCAAAAAGACAAGAATGATCTAAAAAAAGAATTAGATACATTGAGAGATGTATTGAAAGAATTACACGAACAAACTAGTAAGAAAAAGAAAACATTGTTTATGAACGAAACGAGCACTGATAACATATGTTTTGATTAGGCAATCAATCTGCAATAAACAATGATCGAATAAATAATTTGCATTTGAAAGAAGATTTATTAGCAAAAGAAACTAGTCTCTTTCAAGCACAAGCAACTATCACGGAATTGAAAACAGAATTAGAGAAAGCACGAGAAGAAGTAATTGATTCATTTTGTGGATAGAATGAAACGTGAAAATTTTTCAATATCTATCTACATTTGTAGATGGTTACTTTACAAGAAACGGTACATAAAGAATGCACAGAACGCGAAGAATTAAAAGATGCACTTATTGAAGCACGTCAACAATTATTGGCGATGAAAAAAAATGGTAATTATGAATAAAATAATAGACATTGTGAATAATGTTTTTATCAAAATAACACATTTGTGTTTTTGTATAATAAGGTGTGCTCAATGGAAAGACAAATCGATCTCTTCATTCACCACCGATGGCTTTTGAAGATATTGAACGACGTGTTTCGGGTCCACTTCCAATGTCTCATTCACAAAACCAACCATTCTCATCTCACGGTCATCAACATAATTCTTCTTTCGTTCAATCTGAACCATCAACTCGTGACGGTAGTTTACCTGGTGATACTGCTGACTTAATGGCTCGACCGATGTCTTCATCTCACAGTGTCCCCTATCGGCATAAGCCTTTGCCACCCATTCATCCCCAACAGCAGCAACAAAAACAATCGCAACAACGTCGCACTGCTAGTGTTACATCAACCCATAAAGCAGAACAACTACTTGAGAGCCAACGTCGGATTGCTCGTTTTATTAAACATATAAAATAAATCTATAAATGCGAGTTTATATTTGTGATTCGACCAAACAAATCGAGCTTTACTATTGATAATACATTTCTTCAACAAATTTTATCGAGCTTGTTTTTTTTCAGTTGTTTATTTTTTGTCCGTTTTTATTCATCCCATGGATATACTCGGTCTTTCTTTTTCTTTTGGACGAAACTTTTATTCTTATAATCTCGTTACTGAGTATTTTCTGCTGATATTTGTTGTTTGTTTCTTTTCTTTCTTTCATCTACTCACATCAATCCTCAACCGCAGTCTCTGTGAATTATTGTAATTAATGATTGTCATTATTCCAATAGATGGTTTTCTTCAATGTTTAAAGAGCTTCTAACAATTTTTTTTTCAAAAATATTCGTTTTAAAAATCTCTATTGTCATGTCCCATCATATAGAAAATGTTTCGAGGACTCTTCTGATCTTCTATAGAATAAGGTCTATACAGGTTTTGTAGAGCCATTGACGAAGCATCTTTTTAATAAACTTCAATATTGTATTGTTTTCTCAAGTCGACATATATGCAGAACAAAAACGTCTTGCAACATTTTCAGTATAACAGAAAGTAACCGGAGCAACCCATTGATCTATAGAGTTTTCATAGAGCATTCCACGATGTATAATTTGGAAAAAGAATTCAAGGTTTTATGATTTGCCTAAACCGATATGTATACGAAATGAAATAAACGTTACAACATTATGTACATCGTCTATTGTAATAGAAAAAAAGATCACTTTTTATACTAATGTACTTTTTATACTTTAAACTGCAATTGATATTCAACGTACGTGCACCATAAGATTCAGAGAGTTCTGAACTTTCTCTCTATATTCAGTAGAATAATAGATAAAAAACGTGTTGTAATAAAAGAGCAAAAAAATATTCAGTTGAAATTGTCGTTGAATGTACCTCTCTTTTACAACTCAAGCTATTTGATCGCTGTTTTTATAATAAAATAATAGTATATTCATTGAAGCTATATTTCATACAATTTGATTTCAAACTTATGTACAAAATGATTGCTGAGAATTAAAATATAAAACCATCCTTTTCGAAATTTGAAAAGACCACTGCTGTCATAGTATTTCCCTTTTAATTAATTTAGTACTGTTGTTGAAAATAGATCTTTATAAATTTCTTATACATAAAGGTTTTCACTTTAGATTTATCAATAAATCATAAATTGACAAGAGATTTTTCCTAAGAACAAAAAACCAATCTTTCTGATAATTGAGATTTTTGTAAGATTGGTAATGATATCGGTACCACTCTTACTTGATTTCGTGAATGTTCTTCGTGGCATTGTTAAATAAATTTTCACACGATATGGATTCATCGGAAGATATTTAGTCATAATTAGACATACTATTGTTTCTGAACTGAAGCAGACAGTTGTAACAACCTGAACACTCGATGGTGGTATATTTTCAAAAGGACAATAAACTTCGTCAATTTCCTCTTATGTAATTTTCATCTGTCTTTCAGATTGTTGTTCATTTGCTACAATAGTGATTATTTAAAAAGCGTCTAGAATGATCTCTATTGCAACCTTTATCTGATGTTTGTATATTCACTTTGACTTGTTTTTTTTTCCTTTCACAACGACAGATGACTGAAATTTGACCACAAATCTGAAAATATGCAGAAAAAAACTTTTAAAGAATATGCTGACATACTGTAAAAGAAATCGATGAAATCACTTGAGATGCATAAGCAATGCTTGCGTTCACTTTCTTAACGGACTTGTGGGACACCCTTTAGGATGTACCAATCTTTATGAATGTTTTGTTAACTCACTTGTACAAGATAAGACTTCACTGAATCAATGAAAAGAATATTTTTGATTCATAGCAGATTTGCCTACAACGAAACATTTTCTTATTGATAAGAAATGATAATATTGTAAATAGAAGTAAAGGTTGACTAATCGAATTAAATCAAAGAAATTATATGTTGCTTGCAGTCGCTGATATGCTTACATAAAGGTGCTGTTCTTTTCTTGATTAGACGACAACCTTTTGGGCTAAAGTAATAAAATAGATTATTGTTGAATGACTTTCTCAAACGTTGACTAGTATATTGGCCCATAGACGAATATCTTTTCGTCAATGTCGTCTTTACTTCAATCTGCTATAATTAAGGCTTACTGGCGTTTATTACCAATTTTATTTCTTTCATATATTATTGCTTATGTTGATCGGAATAATGTTTCATTAGCTAAACTTAAAATGATCAATGATTTACGTTCATTTAAAGATCGAACAGAAACTATATTTGCTCTTGGACAGGCTGCTTTCTTTATTGGCTATTTACTGTTGGAAATTCCCGGTACACTCATCGTTGAGAAATGGAGTGCTCGTAAATGGATTTGTCGTATTATGATCACTTGGGGTATTGTAGCTTCAGTCACAGCCGTCGTTACAAAACCATGGCATTTTTATATAATTCGTTTTCTACTTGGACTTGCCGAAGCTGGCTTCTTTCCAGGTGTTATCGTCTACTTAACTCATTGGTTTCCGGCACAAGCAAGAGCTCGAGCACTTTCACTATTTCTTATTGCAACGCCAATCGCTCAATTCATTAGTCCGAAAATATCCTACTATATACTTCGTATGGGTACTATTGAACATGGTATCTATTATACAACATTATTTAAACTTAAAGGTTGGCAGTGGATGTATATCGCTTGGGGTGTACCATCAGTAATACTTGGCGTTATTGTTCTCTTGTTTTTGACTGATCGACCCAAAGATGCTACATGGTTGACTATCGAAGAACGTGAAGCACTAGAAAAAGAATTATCATTAGAATTAGAACGTCGACAAGTGGCTGGTGGTCATTTAACACTTCTACAAGCTTTTCGTCATATTAAAGTACTATTTCTTGCTCTTGCCTATTTTTTTATTGTCACAGGTAATTATGGTGTCGAACTTTTTTTACCGACTATTCTTCGCGATTGGTATCATCCAAGTGATGGCCTTCTTACATGGCTATTAATGATTCCACCGTTAGGATCTCTTCTTGGTATGTTAGTGGTTGGATTTAGTTCGGACCGAACGAAAGAACGACGTTTTCATGCTGCCATACCGATTCTGATCGGTGCCATCGGACTTGGTTTGACATTGATTCGTCATCAACCGCTAGCTACAATGATTATTTTGTTTACAATAACATCAATTGGTACCAAGGCTTATTTACCAGCATTTTGGTCATTACCAAGTTTATTTTTGAGTGAATCAGCTGCCGCTGGTTCTATTGGCTTGATTAATTCGATTGGTAATCTCGGTGGTGCTGTTGGACCTCTTATTTTAGGTGTTTTGAAAGATCGTACTGGATCGTTTTTTCTCGGTATTCTCCTTTTGTCTATATCGATGTCTTTAACAGCCGTAATTATTATGATTCTTCGTTTCGATTCACATCATCAACAAGAACTTCAGAACGAAACACCAGATGTAAATACCTGGCGTATGAATGATGAATTACTAAGACATACACGACATAAGGAAATAGTTTTTACACCTGACGTATCTACGAACTTGTAGAACTACTGATAGAAAGAAAGAAAAAATTGATATCAAACATTCTTAATTTGATCTATTTTGAACATAGTATTGATCGTATTAGTGATTCAGTTGTTGAACTAGTTGTACTTTTCTTCATGTTTTTCAAATACTAATTTATTTAAATATAGATATATATACATGTTTCATAAACATAGCTGTATAATACCGTAATTATAATTCTTGATTTATTTAATTTAATGAAATTTGTATTTTATATAGAAAAATGTATGTACATTCCTTAATGGTTTGTCGAAATTTCGTCTTATGTGTGTACTAAAAAAATTCACAAAATCAGTATTATTTGATACTATAGTCATTTTGATATCGATCAAATGATTAATTAGGACTAAAGTGGATAGCCACATGACCTTTCAATCAGAGTTAATCAAATATTGATATATACAAGTATCCGAGAAGAAATTTTCTTCTATTTCACCCTATCGTCATGATACGAGTTGGTGTTGCTTTTATTTTTTGACAAGAAAATCTATTGTCCAATTTTTTTTGTCTTTCCTTCCATAGATAAAGTATAACTACTCGTGCAACACTGCAATCGAGTAGTATATTTATTAGCGATTTGTCTACAAATATGTTACTCGTTTAATAATTATCAATTGAGGATCAAGTCACTGCTAGTCTCGTTTTTTTTTGTCATATACATCCATTAATACCATCATGACCCGAACAAATACTGTTACTATTATTCAATGAACAACTGAAATACAACATGATTATCTGTTGAGAATCGAGGAAGCATAATAATGGTATCTTGTGTTATTTCAAACCATGGGAAAGTTTCGACTGTTGTTGAAAACAAGATGATTGAATTCTCACACCGCTTTGTGAAGGTCATGTTTAGCGTGGTATAAAAACAATAGAAAAGTCACGACTTATGAAGGAAGTGCAACAAAAGAACAAAAACGTTTTGATCTTTTCTACGAATTTATTCGATTTTTGACAAATTATTCATGTCGATGGTGTGATTTTCGAAGATTTCAATTTCAGCAAATGAATTTTTACTTTACTTTCAATATCGCCGTCAGTGAAAAGTTCCTCCGGCAAAGTTTGAATCTTTGAAAATTGTGTTCGATGAAAATGAAAATTAGCCAAAACTAGAAGTTACCTTTTCTATGGCAACCGTTATTTCCTTGTGTGATAGATATATATCATAAAAGTTCAATTTCTATTGTTTCTCGCGTTGCCATTTGTGCAGAATTGAGTATGCTGAAAATGTCAACGAAAAGTCTGCGTTATAGCACAACAATGGTTAATTTGAGAAAATGCGTATTTATTAAAATACTCTAAACACGAGTTTCAAGATCGAAATAAATAGAATTCTCCCGATTTTCATATTTCTCATGGCTGTATAAATTATGTATGATGACAATAAACAAATATTGACATCAATAGTCGTTTAATGGAGTGAACAAACCTTCACGATACACAATACAGTGATTTAACATTTCAATAGTTCTTGATGAACCAGAAATAACTAGATCGAGTTCAGATGAAACACACACACATGTTATCTCAGCTCGATGACCATAGAGTGTCGTCTCCGGTATCATCATTGATTTTGTATTTTGATCGTTTGTATCGTTTATATGTTGATCATCATCCAATGATAGATGCCAAATAACACAGGTTGTGTCTCGTGAACCAGTAACAAGAATATATCCTGTTGAATCCAATACTAAACATGTTATAACATCTGTATGATGAATAGTCGAATGAATTGTTTTTGATTTGAACAATGAATAAACACACAGAGACCAGTCCCAATGACCACCGCTATATAGGTATTTACCATCGTGAGAAAGAGCGAATAGACGAGAATTTATATGANAAATAGAAAAGTTTTCTTTTAGAAACAAAAATGTGTTTTATGCCATCAACAAACCATGCTTTCCGATGACACCATTCGAATTAATAGTAACAAGTGTATCGGGTATAAGTTGTTGCATAAACGATCGATTTTGATGTTTAGGAATAGAAATAAATATGATCGGATGTAATGGTTTATCGTTTGTAGATGATATTTGAATGAAATAAGATTTCAAGCGGCCAAGATTTTGAAAAATATTGAAGAGATATTCTTGTGTTTCACAGAGAGATGTTGCTTGTTCATGAGTTTGTCTTCGTGGATGTGACTCAGTAAACAATGGAGATGGTAGCTATCCAAAATGTCGTATCTTACTATGGATTACTTCATGTGTAACACAATTCTCGGTTGAGTCAACAACACGAACTTCAATGGAATAAGGCATAAATACATAAAATACAAGAGTAACATTTGTTGGCTATTGCTGAAATCCAAATATCTGATCAATCTATTCGTTCAGAGACATGTTGAAACATATTCTGATTGATGAAATGGTTATGAGCATTTGTTTACCTACTTATTAAAAGCAAAAGTAAAGTACTTTATTTAAACTTTACTACGCAGATAGTGAAATACATGTGTGAGAAGGAAACAAAAATTGTTATTTTTCATCAAAAGTAAATATCAAAATTCTTGTTGGAATTAAGGATACCCCCTGTGACGACTTAATCGTCACTGATTTTATCTGTATGCTTGTTGTGTGTGCATCTGTTTGTTTCTCTTTCTAGTTTCGTTCCCTTTTTCTCTCTTATTGCTTTGCGCCTAAAATTGTCAATTCAAAATAACATAATTATTCTCTCTTTTTCTTCTTCATCCACTCACTCTACTTTATATCTCTCTTCATTGAGATATACCTATATTCCTTCTTTCAATATCTTCCGCTCGCCATTCGAGCGTATCTACTTAAACTACTTTCTTCTCTCGTAACTCTTGCTAGTTACTCTCTTGTCTAGTTCTTCATCTCATCTCTTTTCTGTTCAAATTGAATATATTATTGGATCTTTATCCGTATTCAATTCTACTTTATTTCATCAATTTTACTCTCCGTCACAATCCCTTATTTTGGCATTCAGCATATTCAATAGTTGCGCGTCTGAACCGACTAACGACGCAACAACTCCGCCCCTCTCCCCCGCCACTCAAAACTCCACGTTTGGTAAACCAAATCGAAATTTCAGATGAATGTTATAGTGAACACTATATATCCTGGATGTTAAGAATCAATATGAATTTGACGTTTCTTCCACTAAGAATAGTGGATTTTCCACAAAAAATCAAGCTACGTCACTAGAAATGTATTTTTTGAAAAAATTATATTTTCTCGAAAAACTTGATTTCTTTTTAAAAGAAAAGTATTTTTCACCGAAAAACCACTTTTTAAGTAGAATAGATTATCATGGAATCTACAGTTTGTGCTAGAGAGTATGGGTGTTAATAAATAACTATACCCGCACCCTTATAGAGATTTTTTAAGATTTTCTTCATGAATCTTCTCATCAAATATAAAAGACTTTCTCATTTTCTCAAGGTGATATATGTATGAATTACAAAAAACTTCTAGATATTTGCACTCTGCAGAAAATCGTAGGAACGAGCACATCATGTTTTTCAGTCCAAGTATGTGAATGACTCTCAAAATAAGTGCAGAGGGATTTTTTTTCTATAGATTTTGTAGAACTTTTCACTATAGGGATTCTGAAAAAAAATCAACGCTTTATTATTTGTCAGTGCAGAGATATTGATAAAATACAATATTTTTTATACTGCAAAAATTTGTTTCTCATTTTTCTCAAAATGGTGGTTGCCAAAACTATTTACAAAAAAACTCAATCACCTTAAGAGATCAAGTGAAACTTCTCTTTTACTTAAAATAGCATTGAAAACTGCAGGCGCTACGGAAGCTCTTTTTTTCGAATTAAGCTTTGTTATTGAAAATATAAAAGACTGTTTCAGAAAAACAACCCTATTTTTTTAGTGTTTCGAACATTGAACTTGTTATCTGTTTTACCGCTTAACAGGGAAGAATTTAGAAAAAATGGGCTTCCGCAGTACCTGCATTCTAACATGCTTCGTCAAACAAAAGAAAGAGCAAATGTGTAGCTTGAAGGCCGGCGGAGAAATCTTGCTAAAATATAATGGCTTTTTTGATCATTGTCGAGTAAATATCTCTGTAGAACTTCATGATAAAGTTTCAAGAAGTTTGGATGTTCGGAGTCTGAGATCCATTTTAGAGCTGGGGGGGGGGGGCTAGTAGTCTTAATCAATTATATTTTAGAATCAACTGAAAGAAAACAATAACTACCGCAAACAAAGACAATAACCGACATCAAAATATGAAATCAAAATTGAATTGTAGCTCGTGCCGTTTTTCGTTTATTGATTATCAAGACAGTAATATCTACTTCACTATTGATGATTAACAATCATAGAAGTTGACAAAATGATGTCTTCTATTTTGTGGCGTCTCTTTATTTTCATAGAGCTAATGATTTTATTTATACTTCATTAGCCACTCCCAGTGAAGCATTAATATGAATTTAGACATGAGGCCAAATTATCGAAGGCTTTCGAAGATATTTGGATATCGTACAGTTTATATGCTTTTTTCCTATCATCACCAGTGAGAGATATTGATTTTATACGAGTTTCTTCGTAGTACTCTTAGTAATACTGATTATACAAACATTTTCTTGGAAGTGTAAATGAATTGCTGAGTATTTGAGAGCATCTGAAATTCAAATGTTTGAACTAATGAAGAATATCACTCTCGGCTGTGATAGAATTGACTTTTCTTTTTATTTTGAAATATGGACTGTTAAACGTCTAACCGCACTATGTCTACCTAGTTGACAATAAGAAACATTTTATGACGTGGTCATGGTGTGATGTGCACAGAACAAATGCTGAATTTTTTGCCATATTTACGTTCCTTCCTTTCTGTACATCATGTTTACTTTGAATTTAGAACGCAAGATCGATTATTTTGTGTTTTTCTGTAAATAAAAATCTATTGTTAGTAGCATTGATGAGTTATCGAAAAGTTAGTAAAAAAATTTCGACACTTCAATTCTAAACAGAAATAAATCATAGAAAAATATTTGATAAAATACTTGCTCCAGTACTCGTGGCCCATTAAATTGCGGCACAACTTCCGAACGCGGCTATAACTTTTTGTTCTCAATTCAACCGAAGATTTTTTTGTTCTTTTACTTTGCATCGCAACGACGTCAATAGAAACTTAAGACTATACAACTCTCATGACTGTTTGACTCACACGTTGGAAATACAATGACATTGCATTATTTATAATCAATAGTTGCTAACATTAACATTTATTTATATACACATGCATACTCGATTTTAAAAATATATCGTCGAAAATTGAAAGAGACGAAAACAACTTCGTTCGCTTCGTCATATTAAATTTCATCTTATTGCAAGCTCAGGAAAATGAGCGACAATAAAACTGTCACAATTGGTATCGTTCTCGTTGTGATTAGCTCATGTACTATACCGATCTCGTTCGCTCAAATCATAGTTGGTGGTTTATACATTAATGATTGTCCAGCCAATCGAATGATGCCGATTTTTGATATTGTTTCCGGCGTTCTTGGTGTCTGTGCAGCATTCTTGTTAATGGTATCTGGCATTCTTCATCTATCCGATAAGGCTGGAACGAAATGGGCGATAGTAGGTTTAATAGGTGGCTCTATTTTTTATGTTTTCTTTATACCGTGGTATATGTACGGTGGCACTTTGACTTCAGTAGATAAATCAGCTAAATCACGACAAAGTACGGACCCTAATACTTTGACCACATATTGTGCATCGGAAATTCAACAATCAATCGATGGCGTAGTCCTGATGTTTTGGATATCTGTAGGACTAACAATTATTTCTGCATTTGTGATTTTTCTTAAGCAAAGGTGATGCAACGATGAGTTTTTTTGTAAATCAATTAGCCCAGATTGTTGAATTTTATTGTGATCGGTTTTTCAAATTATGCTGTCATGATTACTATCGTTCTTTCATCCGACTAAGTATGATAAATTTGAGATACAGACGAATATTGTGAACAGATATTAAAGGCCCTGAAAAGATGGATATAGAAAAAACTATCCGAGAAATTTTATTTCCAACTATGAAATCATTTGAGAACAAGGTATGCTTTGGATAAAAGACTGTGTGAAGTTGCCAATAGGATATTTCGTCATCATTATTGAAAAGCAAGCAGAAGTCACTAATATGCAAAACTCCTATTTAGCATTCACTCCCATTGATCCAAACAGTAATAGAGAGGGCCCAATTTGATTCTTCCCGATGAACTCTCAGATTCAACGATCTCGACAATTATTTGTAGTAAATAGATGATTTCTAGAAATTCTACATGTCAGAAGAGCTGCGAGAAAACTGCTAGTAGTATAAGAATCAATCAAGATACACAAAGACGTCATCTACTTGAAATTTCATCCTTTTAACGTCTTTATGTTCCATTCACTTTTACAGTGATAGTGTTGTTTTCGAATGCTTCATTAAAAGAATGTAGGAAATTTTTTTTAGCTACAATACTCATAGAAACGTTTTTTTCTATATAACTATTCGTCTGACGAGTGTTTTTAAAATTTAATCACAAGTTTTTAACCCATTGTATATATATATTGAATAAATATTGTTGGAATATTATTTTTCCAATAGAAAAACGAAAAAAACATGACATTCAAACAGGGGTGTCTCCTATTAAAACTAATGAATTTTTCTCGACCTCTTTTTCTCACAGAAAGTTTCTCTAAATCGAATTTCTGCGGCAAATATTTTTCACGTATTTGATATTGCTTTCAACAACAGTATGTTTTCGCTGAGATTCACATGGACAGAATTGAAAAATACTTAAACTTTTTGTAACATAATGTATTTACAATAAATTGACTCTTATGAATGAATGACTGAATAGAGAAATACTAATATTCAAGGACAAAGACAAAAATATGGCCTGTTTACTTCTTTTTAGTCGAGCGTGAGTTGAATCATCCGTGTTCTCATTAATTCGATCAAATCATCAGTTGTAGCATCTGACTTATACTGTAAGATAATAACTCTCGAAATGACACTCAAATAATATTACTACTTCGCGCGTCTTGTTTGTAGCCCTCGTCTTTTTATTATAATGAATATCATATTAAAGATAGAAAAATTGGAAATTTATTGAAGAACGATTGGCATTTACACAAAATACAGAGAAAAGAAATTCTTGGAAACATACTCAATCAACAATGATCGGAAATGTCTGTGCGGTTTTGACTTCTATTTTTATTACTGAGAACGGTAGCACTCGTCTATAATCTCTGAGAGACATACTTTAATGATCGCAATAGTTGAAAACTTTCATAAAATATTAATTGTTCGTTATTTGAAGGAAAAGAGTGCAACTTTTTCATAAGTAGAAAGCAGGAAAAACAGCTAGCCGATAAAAAGTAAAATGATTATTATTTGTAGTATCCGTGAAAGTACGTGGAAGAGAACGAAATAAAATGCACGTTGAATAACATTTCTCGCTTAGTAAATTACTCTAAATTTATGCAAATTTCTATTGAGAACAAAAATAAGAGAGCATTTCTCGATCTTTCCATCGGAAAGAATATAAACAGGATTCAACAGAAAAGTAATTGAGTTAATTTTCAAAGAATATTATGACGCCAAGAAATGAACATAGACTGATCACTTTTCTAAATAATAATCTTTTTCAATAATTTGAAGATAGCATAACTATAACTAAAACAGATATACTGCTGCAATATTTTAAAACAAATATGCAAGGATTTATCAAGTCAATGCGTTAGACTATAGTATCAAATTATAAATATTGCTTCTAACTTGTTCGAGAAAGATTTTGAATAAAAATAAATGTAAATTTTTTTTGTGTACTTGCCATGTGTCTTAATCAACAATTTCTTTTTACGTCAATATTCGAGTAGGTTTCGCACCACTATTCGTTTATATATTTTTTTAATGTATTTCAAGAGCCAATCTACAAACATGAGACATTGTTGAGTTCAGGTCCATCGAATGTTTGTCTTTATATTATTAGCATTTTCTTCTTTGTAAATGATGTTTTCATGAAAAATAGGTTTTCATACATTCATGCGGTTCTCTCATCAAAAAGCACTTATTTTTTCAAAAAATAAATAAACACTATGGTGTTCTGATAGGCTTCTGACAAACAAATCACTATTTTCAACAGCACAATGTTAAAACTACGTTTAAATGAATGAAAGAATAACGCGCTTCTATGATTGGCAAACAAACGATTCAAACGGAAAGTAACCGGTCTATCGCAATGATTTTAATGATCGTTGCCAAGCGATAAGAAAATGGCGTTTTTTTCCATAAACATAGCGTCACACTGTTTTTCGATAGTTGTTTGAGTTAGAAAATTGCATTTCTAGTAACAAATCAGTTGTACAACTTCACAAATAGAACGAGAAAAAAAATCATGCCTTAAAAACTACAAACACATCTTTTTCTGTCTGAAATTTCGTATTGAAATGCTAGTTTCTAGTATTTTATCTTATAATAATTTTCGATATATCATTGGGATACAACCTAATTTCAAGGCTCCCCTGTAAAGATCGAAAATCAAAGTTATATGACATTAAAATGAATGAAATGTTTCGATAAGTATTTTCTTAGATTGAAATCTAATACAGGATTTAAATGTCTATCACTAATCCATTTTTATAAGATTTCTAAGATTTAACAATCGATTATATTCGTCAAGCTGCGCATGCATAACTTTTACATGAGTGCACATGTTGTTAATCGATAATGTGTACTGTTTTTCTATTCATGTTATTAACAAGAACAGTGCATTTTCAAAGTTTTGAGTTTATTATGGATGAAAAGGACAAACAATAAAAAGTGGAGGGTAGTTAAATATCCGTCTTGTAATGCATCAATGAAGAGAACAGAAATTGTAAATGTCTAGTTCGAGCTAAATAGTCAATTCTATTGACAATACGGTAAGAATAGCTTTTGTCACTAAATTTTTCCGACATTTATTTCATACAATATACTTTATAACAAAAATGTAATTGATATTAAATGAAAATATTTATTTACAAACATAAAATGCTGATCAATCGACGAGTCGTATCCATGCTCAAATCTATCTGTAACATTATGATTATAATTGTCTTTCAGTTTAAACCGTGAACGAAGCGACTAAGTGTGCTCTTTCACAAATTGACTCTTTTCGTTCATCAGAATTAGATCATGTGTTATCACTAAATCGTACATGTTTGAGATTTGTAATTACTTTACTTTGGATATGCGTGTATACATTTCGTTCAATCTAAGTAGTGATAAGACATAACAAAAGTGTGCTAGTTTAACTATATATATAAATGCACTTCTGTCAATGCCCATGTAAGAATTTTCACTAGATTCTAACGTCATAGAAACTAGGATCTGAACAATGATTTATTTGAAAAGTAAATAATATAAAGAAAAAGAAAAACGATCATAACTACACATTTAAAACGTGCTATTTTCTTGCAAAATCTACGATGACGATGATTGTTTTAATGATTACATGAGTTCTATCTTCACTTTCAATAATAGTTCCTTCATCATCTGACTTTTTAATGATATGAGACTAGAATGTCTTCATTCAGCCCTATTCGATAGGTTAAATTAAAAATTGGAAGAAATAAATACAGCATGAAGGTCAGTTAAGTATCGAAAAATCATTCTCTTGTTTAATCACAAGTGCCTTTTCAAGAGAATATATGTTCAATGTAATACGTTGACTAAAATCAAGAACGTATGTCTATGCTGTCGGCCAAGATGCTGTGATAAGCCAAAAATGATACTATGCGTGATTCTTTTGGCATTGTTCTCTTGGTTATTCTGCAAGATTCATTGATGAAGTGATACTGGGGCTATCCGTGCATGTTCGAGACACTGAAACCTAGTGCACACGGTGTGTATTTTTACAATTTCCAACCTTTTTTCGTAAGAAAGATTTTCATTAGAAAAAGTTCCTTATTCTATCGAATTTTAACTATGGTTGTATTTTTTTTCCACAAAATTATCCTAATTATGTTTTGTCGAGTATAAGTATTTTTCAACCGGTTGATATTTTAAAATCCTTATTTTGTCATCAGCGTCAATACTTGAGTACGTTTTCTTTATTAGAAAAATGATAAATGAAGACAAACAACGAAGATATATTAAGAGTAAAATTCACTCATCACATACGATTCATACGAAGTAATTCGTTGAAACACAGACTGAATAACTTCCATGGTTATGATGCGGATAGATTGCTTTGGAAAGAAAAAGTCACACCTATAGAAAACTGTCAAACAAGATCATGAGGAATCTGAGTAGAAATTCACTTGTGAGAAATGGCAAGTATCAGAAAGCAAGATTAGGTGTTGAAAGAAATCAAAGCTATGATATTTTTTTCAAGTTGATGTTGAAACTTTGTTTTCTGTGTATTATTCAATAGTATATCGATGAGAGATAGACAGTGATGCTTTAATCGTATTCTTCAAATTCATCCGTAATTATCGACTAGAATATATTCTCTCTTATTTCATACCTTGTTCAAAACCATATTCAACAGTCTTTCTTTTTAGTCTGAAGGATCGAAACGGGAGACCAACTTTTACGCACAGTCACTATCATCAGTGTAGCATAATGTTCAATTGGTTGGACGCTGTAAATCCTTTGTTGTGTTAGCTTGAGTTGTATACTGTGCATATGGTTCGTGCTAATCTGTAAACATTACTCATCATAAGAAGTTTTAGAACTATGCATATACATTAGTAGAAATATAAGCATACTATTTATTTATTTCCAATCGCGTTGTGTATTTCTTTGCTTGTTTTGATCTTGTCTTAGCTAGAATATGATTGTCGTCAATTTGCATCGTGCTGGTCGATTTAATAGTTTTATTTGAAATTTATCTTGTGTATTTCATTAGTAGCAATGAAGTTGAAGGATAATTATACGAACAACGCCTGCTTTAGAAATATAATTAATGAAATGTTCTTTTTTCTTTCAGTTTGACATAAATGATATCAGAATATTTTCTTCGTTCTAATTCAAACTGAATTTCGAAAGCCAAAAGATCACATAAGATTTTGATTAAAAATATAGATCCAATAAGTTCGACAAAAGGAACTTTAAAATACACGCAAGCATGCTTATTTTGAGCAAATTGATACTGTATCACGAATTGTTTGTTTTGATCGGCGGATGAACCAGCCTGTCAGGCTTTTCTTCGTAACTGTACAATACAAATCTTTTCAATTGTGTCTACATAACAGAATCGATACAATAAAATGTTCGAAGTTTCTGAAATTTCTCTAGTTGCTGATGCATTTATCTAAAGGAGCAAACAAGTACTCCTGAATCATTCAGATCCGAAAAATCTGGATGTTGAAGATTGTTGCCTATTTCTCCTAAGAATATCAACAATGTCAAGATGTATGTACTTTTAAAATTGACTGTTATTTTTTCTATGTTACTTAAATCAGCGCATAAAGTGAATTCTGTTGTACTACGTACCGTGTACACCGGTGGATTCTTGATATATTTTCTGTTATTGACACACACTAGAAATGTTCTCTTATGATGCGTCGTGTCGATGACCATACATGTTACCAATCAAAGTGAACCTGTTCTTCTTCTCAGGTCAATCTAGATATTGGATGAGAGCCTAGTGACAACGTTCATCATTGACAAGAAAGATTTGAATGAAGTAATTACACAGATATTCAACGATGACTTATTCATCTTGAGCTGCTATTTGTCCTTTAAGGACTCAAAATAAATTTATAACTCATTTTCGTTGAATGACTTCTAAGAAAATTCTACTTTTCTTAATCGAAATAAGAAACGATTTATTCTGCACCGTTAGGGAATATCTAACACACTAATGTAATTTAGCTTTCGTCCAAGGTAAAAAGTTTGTTTTTTCTTCATCGATAAATTGTGACATAGTTCTGACATTATAAAAGAGAAAAACGTTTAGAAGAGTTCTTTTAAAGATCCGAACATTCATCCTTTGCTATTTAGACTTAACTACGACGAAAAATAAGTTTACTTGAGCAAACAATACAGACTACACAGAGAGAACTCAATCTCTGATTCTCTTTGAATCATTTTTAGCTTTTTCTCCTATGTAAACAAATGCTACTCAATATTAAGAAAATTAATCTTCGAATAAACATACATTTATGCCAAAAAAGAACGACGAGAAAGGCAAATATTCTTCTCTTCACGAACTTTATTGTGTGGGCTGAGTGCAAAATAAAAAGGCAACAATCTAAAGAAAAATATCAATCGCACTAAGCAGTATGTCGTCTAAAAACGTAACTGCTAACAACAACGACGATGATTTTATTATCTTTTGGATTGAAGAAAATGATGTCGCCGCAGAACATTCGGTCAGCACAAGGTTTGGTCATGCGACACATAATATTCAAGTATTCGATGACGTCGACAAATGTATTGATTGTATTAAGATTGCCAAGAAAGAAAGTATCTTTCTTGTCGTTTCGGAATTATCGACTCATAGGCTTGTTAATCAATTTCATGACTTACATCAAATTCACTCGGTCTATATCATGTCTTCGAATAAATCATCGTCATCGTCATCATCATCATCGTCATCATCAGACAATGATGCGAATGATGATGATGATGATGAGTATCCAATAATACATAAAAAAGTGCGAGGTCACTTTTCGGATGTTCTTTCGCTCTTCGAACATCTCACACAGGATCTTCGAGTAGCAGAAGCAACGATTACACCAATAAGCATTATAAATCCTAGTTCGATATCATTTGAAAATATGAATATTCATAGTTGCTCTTTCATTTTTTCACATTTACTCAAAGAAACTATACTCGAATTTCATGACACTGGTCAATCACAACAACAATTCATTGAATTTTGTCAAACAAACTATGCTAACAACGATGGTGAATTGAAGATAATCAATAAAATCGATCATGATTATCAAAAACATTCACCTCTGTGGTGGTATACAAGAGAGTGCTTCCTTTACAAAATGCTCAATAGAGCACTCCGAATGCAAGATATTAACTCTTTATTGCAAATGAGATTTTTTATTCGAGATTTACACCATCAAATCGAGCAGATTCATTCGAATGCATCATCAAATAATGCATCATATGTTTTTTATCGAGGTCAAGGGTAAGTATTGCCTAGTCATGAATATTGTTTGCCCATTTTTTTCTTATTTTCTATAGATTGTTTAATGATGAATTCGAAATATTAAAAACAAATATTAATGGTATTTTATCTTTTAATAATTTCATCATTGCCACTAGTAATCGCGATATTGCTCTTCACTTTGCTCAACATTCACTTGATAAAGATAATATTGTTCCTGTTATTTTCGAAATTCATAGTAATAAATGTGTTCGATCGGCACCATATGCATCATTACATGGAATCGGCTATTTTCCGACTGAAACTGAAGTTCTCTTCTCGTTACATTCGATCTTTCACATTCAAACAATTGAATACATGAAAAATCGTATTTGGAATATTAAATTAGCAGTGATCAACGATGAAAATCCTCATTTACGTTCGTTAATTGATTTCATACACAGTGAAATTCCAGGTACGAATGCTATGCATTGTCTTGGAGCTTTTCTATTGAAAGTACATCAATGTATGAAAGCTAAATATATTTTCGAATGTATTCTTAATGATATGACGCCAAAAAGTAAAATGGAACTTGCTCATATTGAATCATGTCTTGGAAACATATATGATGAAACCAATGATTGGAAACAATCATTTAAACATTATCAAAATTCGCTCGATCTAAAATTAACATTGCTAAAAGACGATGATCCACAATTGGCTTCGGCTCATGTTAATCTTGGTTGTCTATTAGAAAAATTGGATGAATTCGATTTAGCCATGAAACAATATCGATGTGCACTCGATATTGAACTGAAAGCTCAAAATTCCAATCAACAACAAATGGCGATGTGTTATATGAGCATCGGTGATCTACTTCGACGACTAAATCATTTCGACGAAGCACGTCAAAACCTTAAGAATGCTTTAAATATTCAACGTGACATTCTTCCATTTACTCATCCTGATTTAACTAAGATACGTAGACATTTATACGAAGTTTGTTATTCAATGGAAGATTATCATACAGCGCTCGAACAAGCCAAAGTATTATTACGCATAGCCCAAAAATCTTATCCGGCCAATCATTTTAATGTTGCCATTGCTCATAAAAATATTGCAGCTACGTTAGATAAACTCGAACGATACCCAGAAGCACTTGAAGAAGCTGAAAGAGCATTAAGAGTTGGTCAACATACTTACCCATTAGATCATCCTGAAATGAGTCAGATTGAAAGTTTAGTAGAGATCATACGCTGGAAAAATGCTCAACTTTTTGATACTCAGTAGTAAAACATTGTTAGGAATTTGATTCGAAAAATAAAATCAATCTGACTGTTATATGCGGATCAATCAAGAGTTCAATGCTTCAGTATGTTTTCCAAGAACAATGATCGGAAACTGCGTCATTTGAAAGGTTATTTAATAAAGTGTGCGAAAAAGCAATAAATGAGATAGCAATGGTAGTCGAAGTAAAATAAAGCGAGAGATGACAAACTTCCTGTTGTGATTTATTTCTCTCACCATCCATTAACTTTCATGTTAAAGGAATTTCTTTTGTCTTTCTAATACTTTACTTGTATCTTAGTAGAGTTGAAAGTAACCATAGGAAATCAGTACGCTCGTCGTTTAAGTTCATAATCATCAATGAATGATCACAGAATTACATTATTAAATGATATCGAGGTTCAGATCAGAACACAAATTATGTTCCGAAATTGTTTCTACAGGGATTGTCGTATTTACACCTGAATCATTCAAATAACATCTGATACGATGGCATTGCATATAAGGATAATAAAAAAAAAAGATCATTGTTTTTATGCATATTCCGGTGAAACCGAACTGTGGGCAATTTTTCTTGGTTTTCATCATGCACGAAATCAAACATCAATTTGAATCAGTATTTGTTGTTCATAATTGATTTCTAGCAACAATCATGATTGCCTCATTCGATTGAAAAGCTATAGTACTTTCGGAGTTTCAACTACTTGTCTAGAATAAATTAGCATCCCTACTTTTTGCAAAGTATGTTTATGTTTGCTTTTGTTTAATTCAATCGTCGATGATGGTTGCTTTTTGTAGCGTATTGATTCAATCGATTCAACATGAATAAATCATAAATCGGATTCCTTAATTTTTTCATGAAGAACGATTAAATAATTATGTCAAATACTTTTGCAATAGTCTATAAATTGATTAATATACAAGAAAAGTAGATTCTATATTCGAAAAATGTTGTCATACACTTTAGTTGTACACAAGAAAAAAATAATCAATCGTACATGAACAATATCATGTACTCTATATTCATGGATTGTATCTGAACTGCTTGAAACCAATGATATTATTTGAAATGAATTTCATAGTCGTTCTTTTTGATTTTATCATTATTGCTTTTCTCTGTAGTCAGCCTTATCCTTGACGACTATTTCTTATTGATGATGTTTTCCATTGAATCGTAGTTGACACGATGAGATCCGATACGTCGGCATAAGCATTTATCTATTTGTAAATTTGCTCTCTTGATATTCCTACTTATCGACGATTTAAACGAAGCCAATCGTGTTGAATCAGTAAGAAAACATAATAGAGAATAATCTTCTAAATTGATGACATCTTACGTTAAATTTATCATTAGAATTGTCAAATCTTATCCATGAACATAACTTTCCAATGCAAAATTGAGGGCTGCTTTATGTAGCTAATGAAATGAAATTCTTTTAATATTTCAAATAAATGGCAGGAAATCAGGCTTGACTAAAAAAAACTATCTCATTTGACACTTATCACAGTGTGCTCCGACAGAGTACTTCCTGGTAATGATCATGAACGTTTTTTATTTTACACATATTGTTTTAAAGGAAGTATTTAAAAGCAATTTTGAATGGAGTCGATGGAGTCAAATCATTTAGATATTCAATTCTATTCATTGATTGAATATACACACTGTATTTCGATTTTTTTCTGGATGAGTAGAAACCTGAAATATGCCAATTGATACCCTTGTTTTTGGTTTTTTTTTATTTTAAAAACAAAACGTGAACAAATTCTCTAGTAATTGTTCACTCATATTTGGACGTATGTGCCTATTAAAATAGATAGTGTGCACAAATGTATCCTAGTAGAAAACAATGAATAGAAAAAATATACTCAAGAACCGGACGTAAAATCGACGAAAGTAGTGATAGCGATCACAAAACATTAGCACGAAAGATACATATAAGGAACAAACAAAGAACTTAATAGAAATTGAGACAAAGAAGACGGATACGAAATGAAAAGGAAAGAAATCGTATTAGTTAGTAAACAATGAGCATTCACTTTGACGAGATAAAACATGACTAAATCTGACAAAAAATTTAGAGAACAAAAAAAAGTATTTATCATAAATGTGAAAACAATTAGTAGATTCTATATAATTTATAACAATAAATAAATAAAGAAAAGAAAAGCGTTGCTAGTTTAGAGTTGTTTTGAATATTTAAAGGATATTTTAGTATGACTTTTTATCAGGTGTTAATACAAGTAATTTTCCATCTTTAACCGAAACGAGTAAATGACTCAAGTCTTTGGTTAGAAAAAGACAATTGATATGTGTTTGAAGATGAGTCACTTGAACTGTCGTCATTCTTAAGCAATAGAAAATTATCATAAAAAATAAAAATTCATGTAGATGAAATACATGGCTTACTCAAATAAATCTTTAATGATAATTTTCGAGGAAATTGATGATGTCGAATTGGTTTGTTCTTTTGAAGTTGGACTCCAATTGACAGCAAGTATAATATATTGATCAATGACAAGCATATCAACAATATCGTATTCAAATCTTCTTGTACGAATAAGATATCCATTGATTGAATATAAAAATAAATGTGTATCTTCATTTTTCGTTTGTACAACAACGTGTCGCTCATCTGATAATTTCAAATTAACTATCGGATCATAACTCATATTGGTCGGTCGTAATGTACGTACATAAATTCCCTTTTCGATTGTATAAATATTGCAAGTACCATCTGATGAACCAGAAATAACTAGATCGAGTTCAGATGAAACACACACACATGTTATCTCAGCTCGATGACCATAGAGTGTCGTCTCCGGTATCATCATTGATTTTGTATTTTGATCGTTTGTATCGTTTATATGTTGATCATCATCCAATGATAGATGCCAAATAACACAGGTTGTGTCTCGTGAACCAGTAACAAGAATATATCCTGTTGAATCCAATACTAAACATGTTATAACATCTGTATGATGAATAGTCGAATGAATTGTTTTTGATTTGAACAATGAATAAACACACAGAGACCAGTCCCAATGACCACCGCTATATAGGTATTTACCATCGTGAGAAAGAGCGAATAGACGAGAATTTATATGANTTGTAGATGAAAATGGTACGGTAACAGTAAGACGATTTCTAGGACAAGCAAAAACAAAAACTTACAAACGAAAATAATCTTACGAAAATGGATTTACCGTTCATATCGTAAAGTTGGATCTCGTTCAACTGTAAAAAGATTTTTTGGTGATTTATCATATGAAAGCCAACCTATTTGATTCGAAATAGAAAAGTTTTCTTTTAGAAACAAAAATGTGTTTTATGCCATCAACAAACCATGCTTTCCGATGACACCATTCGAATTAATAGTAACAAGTGTATCGGGTATAAGTTGTTGCATAAACGATCGATTTTGATGTTTAGGAATAGAAATAAATATGATCGGATGTAATGGTTTATCGTTTGTAGATGATATTTGAATGAAATAAGATTTCAAGCGGCCAAGATTTTGAAAAATATTGAAGAGATATTCTTGTGTTTCACAGAGAGATGTTGCTTGTTCACGAGTTTGTCTTTGTGGATGTGGCTCCGTAAACAATTGAGATGGTAGTTGTCCAAAATTTCGTATCATACCATCGATGGCTTCACGAGTTATAGAATCGCCAATAGAATCACGATCAACAACCTCGTCATGTGAATAATGCATGAATACATTGAGTGCATCAATAGCGTCTTGTCCTTTTTGTTTGTAGCCAAAAATTAGATCAATCCATTGATGTAGATGTGCTGATACATAGTCTGATTCAAGTGCTAAACGATGTAAACGAATGAATTCTTCGGGTGAATTATGAGCCCATGGTGGTAATTGAACATCATTCAATTGTTGTTTATTGAATTGAAGTTTTCCAAGATCAAATTTATTTGAATTCGATAGAAATTCGGGTAGATGAAAAAATTCCGGTATTAATTCTTTTCCATCATTTGGTGAATCCATAATATTAATCCATGATGATTGAAATGAATGGAATTGCCGATCAGCTATGTCAAATCTAAATAGAATCAAATGCAATATCCTCCGTATTGTATTAGAGAGTTCACGTACTTGCCACCTTGTAGTTGAATATGTAAAGTCGTAAATGGTTCCATACGAATCAGATAATGCATAACACCGGCTGCGTTTGAATAATGTGTACCATAATGAAACTTTTTTATCAGACCAGATGGATCATCGAATGATTCATATCTATTATTTCATATTTGTATGAATTATTATTTTTTAACCCACTAGCAATACTCTCAGTCATCATCTATCAGTCACTTGCTTTCATGACATTCTATCGATATCATGCAAGAGACACAAAGCAAATTTGCGGAAAAAATAATACTAGTTTTTCATAGACAATTATCTTATTACTGCGTTCTTGTTTGATTGATAGAATCAAATGTCCTGTGATATTTAATACAACATCAAGCCTCATCGATTGCTTTTGCTGTCTTCACAATCTTGAAACGGATGTATGCTAGAAGTACATGCCTTTTTACCAATGTCTTCACTGAAACGTTAGAGATACGAGGGAAGACATCCAACTTAAACATCGCTTCCGAATTGAGACTCAGTAGGTAATTGAAGGTGTTGAATATGAATATCACAACCGTTGGGGCTAAATTTTAGATTTTGAGCCGATCTTTTGGAAAACCAGATCTTCAGGCTTACAAACTTTCTGCAACACAATGTGTTTTTGTCTATCGATATGAAATAACGTAACACAAAACCTATGGGAAACTAGTTTTCAAAGTGACTAGAGGGTTTTTAAGAATGATTTTTAGGTTCAAAATCGAAATAATTACTACTGAGAACAAATGTTCTTATGATAGTCAAAGTTTTCTGTCGTTATCTCTATTCGTTCTAGACGATTGCTCTTAGTGAGTTAGTAGCTTACAGACATCCTGAGTATTGTTTGAAAGATCTTATAAAGCACTTGAATTAAAAAGCCACAAGTAATCACGCATAAATGAAAAAATTCCGCTGTTTCGGAAACTAGAGAGCGTCAAACCTTGTGGGAGTCGGACACCGATAAATCCAGAGACCCATACCCCAAAAATGCATTATATATGGTGGTAAATCAAGAATCTTTGATAATATTTGTTCAATAAGAACGGTATAATAAAAAATATTGACTCTACTATTCAACACTCATCAGTGATATAATATTTAAAACAGTATCTTAATTCTAATTATTCATCGTACTATGCATCAACTGTTTTTCCACAATGTTTCACATTTTAAAATCTATGATATTAATCTTCATGAAAAAAGAACTTACTTAAATTTAACTTCTTCAATATTTTTTGGATTTTGAAGTCCAATTGGTTTTGAAAAATCTCGAAAAACATTTGGATTACTAACATCTAATATTTGCGATGTATAATCTTTTAATACCCATGGAAATATTGGATATTGATTTAAATCATTATAAGTTCGTCCCGAGATAGTATTCAACATCATTAGATAATCGAAATTCGTTATTTCGCGTGTAATCCATTTTTGAGTTATTTTTAATTCATTTAAATTTTCTACTGGTGTCATTGGAGTTACAAGAACATTCTTCATGGATGGTAATTTTAATGATATGATCTTTTGAAATATTTTATAGCACACTTGTTTATCGAAATTCAAAAGAAAATTTATTTGATTAATTAAAAAGAATTCTAATGCTGTTGGACGTAGATGATATCGACGTAAATGTATATCGTGTAACCATGCTGATGGATATTTAAAATTGTTTTCCGATCGTTTTAATTGCGATAAATCAAAGAAATATATATATTTCTCTGTTATTATAAACCGTCCATCTGTGATTGATGCCCAAGTTATTAATGAACATCTTGCTCCAATAATACTAATTTTGATGAAAGAAAAAACAAATAATATTCATACGAATGATTTCATATTTACTATACTTACATATTCTCTTTTTTTTCAATAGCAAATGATTTTATTTCATTCGAAAAATCTACAAGTTCTTGTTCATCAATTAAATTTCCATGCATTTTTTTAAATTTTCTCTGATTGATTTGATTAGTTGTGTCAACAGCTAAAGTATCATCACGTAAACGGCTTGCTTCTTCATGTCTATTGAAATAATCATTGTCAATTAGTTTACATCTCATTCGATGAATATTTTCTCGATTCGATAGCATCCAATGACGTTCTTGAATATTCTTTTCATTTGAATATGGACCACGTTCACCATAGATAAATATCTTTCGATTTTTCCATTCATGATCAACATGCATTTGATGCATACGACGTTGTTCATTCAATGTCAACATGCGTTGATCTTCTAAACGACCGCGTTGATGCCATGGTTGAACAATATCATTCTACAAAAACAAATCATATCTAATCATGTTAGCTACTACGTACATAGAGATTATTTATTATTTGTCAAATAATTAGATTACTTGAAACTTTTGTTTTTCTAATTCGATTTGTCGATTACGTTTATGAATACCAGTATTCATCGTTTCATAACAATGATTCCACCAGATTTTCATATTCATTTCAAATGGTCTTATTGACATTGATTGATAATGATCTGCATATGGATCAGTAATTTTTTGAATGAACCTTTCCCAATCTTCACGACTTACTGATGAAATACATCGACGAAAATCATCTGATGTTTTCAATTGAACATTATTTATTGGTAGGTTAGAAATGTATGTATTGATTTTTAGTAAATCAAATGATTTTTCAAAGATTATTTTCATTAATGATAATAGAAAATTCTCATGTTCAGAATCATCAATATTCTTCACTGAAAAAAAGATACTATTCACTTTCGATAAAATATAAGCTGCCTCTTCCCGACCATTCAATGGATGACAATTTAATAGTGAATGAAGACGAATAAATGCTTGTCCGCAAAATAATGTATTCGAATGAGCAAGAAGAATAAAAAGAATATTTAAACCGGTAAGTAACGTTTCGGACCAATGATCATCATTAGAAACATGACCAGATAAACTTATCGATGTACAATTCATATCGTTTCTTTTAAATATAAGAATTGTGTCAAGTATAGGAATAATACCTAATCATGCAGAATAAAGAAAAGAAAAAAAAACATTCAATTCCTTTCTGTACGATCATATCAGAATATACCATTGACAAGTGTTTCAGTGATTCTTTCACTATGATCTGTTGATTGTGAAAGAAAATCATTGACGAATTTTATCAAGTCATGACAATTGTTGTCAAAAGTTGCTATTTGTTTGTCTACGAAAAAAAAAACAATATATCCTTCTTTTCTCAACAATCATAGAATAAACTCGTAACTGTATTAACATTTAACACTCAAACTAATACGTCGTCAGTTTCAATTATCATTTACTTAGTTTTCTTTTTGTTCACAAATAATCAAAGATTAACATACCTCCATCTAGTTGAATGTCATTCAAACATGTCTCCACGCTTAATTCTAGAATTCGTCGTTCAATTTCATGTAATGGTAAATATAAATCATATTCACGATGAAGATGACGAAGTGCTGAAAATATGATGCCGCGATTCTAAAATTAACAAAAATAATGGACAGGAAATCAGAAAACAACACTAGTCTAAGGATAACAAACTGTCCAAGACGAATTATCATTATCGACCAATCCTTTCCATAGTATCATAACAATCAATAGAATTAATGTTTCACACATTTCTTCAAGAATATTACAATCGTCATTGATGGCAGACGTTTCCAAATAAAATGTTACATCTTCAGCACTGCTTGCACCTTGATGAATAGATAAAAAGAAGAACCAGTCATCTATTCGTAGCATTAGAATCGTTTTTTTTTCTCCTTTCACAAAAAAAGCACGTGTTAATAAATATTAAGAAATCCCATAGCGAATCAATTTCATCTATTGTATATCGTCTACAATTAGTTACACTCTTTACTTTTTTCATGATCTTGATAAAATTTATCCTTAGTATTCAATGTTGCTATTATTCGAAATGAGATGAATCAACCTTAAAAAACGGTTCAAGTAAAGAACAAAATTATCTGTGCTCGTCATTTTGTATTTCATATTGATTAAAATTTAGTCTCACTTTCACTAGTATTCGTTGGCGGTAACGACGATGATAGCTCTTCGCTATTTCTAGCCATTCCAGTAATATGAGTACTTGAGTTTTTAGCGTTAATAAATGTCAGAAGATCTTCGTTACTTGTTGAATTCGATGGTGGTGGTGTAGTTATTGCATCGTTTGTATACGAACGAAAATCAATCGTTGGATCTTGTTTAAAATTAAAAATATTCACTGAACCATCAAGAGAATTCGATGTTAAAGAACTTTCTAATGATGTACATATTAGTTTTGAATCTTGATTTGTTTCGATATTGCCCATTGATGATAAATCAGGATTTTTTTCATGAAGTTCATCTATTGAATCGTCTACATCCGATGGTAATGGAAGATCACTATGATTTACATTTATACGATCTGAAAACTGTTGATTTCGATTTTTTATATCTGTTAATAAAATATCATGCGATACAACTGGACAAGGTGGTGATTGTACTAAACTAGGACGACGTCTTTTAACAAAGAAATTAGCTAATGTTTCTTGCCAACCATAACATTTTGAATACAAATGACATGCCGATGGATGAGCAATAAAATATGCCATTAACTATGAAGAACAAGATAAAAAATAACAAACGATGATATAAAGAATCAATGTTTGTTTTTTACTTTTCGGATGACAAGACAACGAACATTCAATGATGCCGCACTGCATAGTGTTAAGACAATATTAAGATGATGAACAGCAATTAATGAATCTGAAAATAAAGCGATATACAAATCGAAACAATTTTCATCGTAGTAGCATACTAGACGTAATAATTATATTAATAATTTCTTCTACAATCGATTGATTCCATTCATGAAATGCAATTCCAGAGATAACACCACCAAATCCAATATGATTTGTTTCGAATCGTAGATGAGCTCGAGCATCGTGTGATATTTGTTTTGAAGTAATACAACATTTGATTATTTTCAAAACAAGTTCTTTTGTTTCACTCGATAAATCATTCACGACTAAAAGTGAATATAACCCGTCGATCATATTTGGTTTACATAAAATTTCAATTATTGCAGCTGTTTTCGTTGATGATTGTTCAAGTAATCGAAGAAGCAAATCAAGTAATTCAACAGTTATAAATTCATTCGACATGGATAGTTTTGAAATTGTTGAAAGAAGAATATTAAAATCTTCATTGTGAATATGAGTCTCAATTAAATATTTAATTATTCCATAGATAGCATGACGTAATTGTTGGTATTCATCTGTATCATGTCTACAAAAACAAAATACAAATAAATGTTGAAGTTTATACTAGTTAGTAGAAAGATATCTCGTTTTTCAGTTAGATCTTAACTATTCTATAGATGAATGATCAACAATATACATATACACGAAATTTTTTCTTTGCCTTAATTTGATGCAAATAGATATGAACATATTTTTAGATGGTTATTAGAAAACCGATAACCTTTTTCCTCTCTTAGTTGGTATTTTCATCAAATCTAAAATTTCAGACTTTTTCTTGGGAAGTAGAACTAGATCTTCTGAATTTTTACTTCATATTCGAAAAGTTGAATCCTGCGATTTCGAGTTGAAAATTTGCTGATTGAAACATGTCCAGTAGTTCATAGCCTATCCTAAAGCAAATTTCACCTGAATAACATGGTCATTTTTGGAAATATTCCATTTTGCAAGTGAAACCGTGTCTTATCAGTTGTCCGTTGAAAATGGTTACTATTTGCAAGTTCAATGTCTTATGAAAGGAACATGCTTTAAATATATGTATCTACTTTCCCATTTCCAATTGTGAAAATCGTACCCGTCTATTATGTTTGTGTCAAAAGGGATTCTACAGAAAACCCCATGTCTTCTTTTTTAAAACTAATAGTAGAACATTAGTTCTTCAATTATCTTTTTATCTACGACGTACGATCATTGAATTGAATTTTTCTTTGATCAAATAACTTAGTAACATAAAACAAGTATTGTTGTATGTAGAAAGCTGTATGTTCTCGATCAAGAATCAAGAAACTCCTATGGAGAATAATGTTTTGGACATCATAGTGCTAGTTATTAGCAAGTAATCTCGATAGAACAGTTTCATTGGCTTACACTGATCTCGAACAAACCTATGTACATGTTTCTAGAACTTTGACAAGTACAATATACGTCAATTCCTATGAGTCAATGTAAATTTTAATAATTACTGTAAATGTTGTTTGAGAATGTCTAAAAAGAACTGTACATCAAATTGTTCACGATGAAATTTTTTATCATATTGAACAACGATGGTTACATATTGTAAATGTAGGATTCGTACATGCAATTGTGCTTTATTCCATAAATCGAAATCAAATAAAATATGTTGTATTAATTGACTTGTTAATAGATAGGATGAATCAATAGTTTGACTTGATTCAATTAATTGTTCAATGGAAATCAAGAGTTGTCGATCAATAAAACATGTTGGTATATGATTTAAATATTTTCCTAGTATTTCTATGTTGTAATGTTTAGTCATTTCTTCAATTAAATGACATTTTGATGTAGATAATAAAATACAATGTATCAGATAAATGATGGATGCAATCGGATTGGAATACGTATACGAATGAGTTTTAGATTTACTTTCGCCTAAATCAATACTTCCATTTGATGAAGAAACATCAATGAATTCATCATTATAGTCAACTTCGTGAAATAACTCCATCAGTGGATAAAGTATAGGACAACCGCCTAGATTAAGAAGTGATTGAGGAAATCGATGAAGTCGTAAACATAAACTATTCATAAGTCGACCATTCATTTGTGAAGAACCACCTGATATGTCAATACATTTTGTATCATCGGATGCTAGAGGATGATAAGCTAGAAGTGAACATGTAGAAAGAAGATTGATTATAGCTGCAGATTTTGAATTATCATTATTGAACGTAGAAGAAGGAGATTGCCGACGACAAAAATCACTACCTAGAATAAATGGATCTATGTATGAAAATCATTTTAAATGGATACGTTCTTATTTTGGATGAGAAAACTTTAGAATGTATTCTTTTTTCACGATCGAGAGAACTTAATAGAATCTCAAATGTTCACAAAGCCGTATGTTTTCAGTTCATTGGGAAAAACGTCTCGCTATATTTTACAATCCGATTTATTGTTTCATTTTCTAAACGGTTTTTACCCATTTCATGTAAATGCTTTACAATAGGTTCATCTAATGTTTCGGCTAGAATCCAAACACAAGCTATTTGTCCGTATAAACTAAGAGAATGACCAAATTGAGTATCTTGAATATCTGGGTCAATGGTCATGTAATTTCGTGAAAAGAATCCTTGACTTTCTGTACGATTAATAGAACTTTTTGTTTTCGATGAAAGTAATCCTTTTAATGGTTGTATTGTTTTTGCCAATGTTGTTGATAGTGATTCATTTTCTACTTTACAAAAAGATAGTTTCGGTCGTTGACTTGGTGATCCAATTGAAGCTGAAACAATAGGATCGTGTACGATCGGTACATATTTAAAATCTTTGATTGTATTCCTTAATAAACCATCGATATAAATAGTTAAATGACATGTTTCTATTGTCTGAAATACGGATACAAATAATGATGATCGTTGTGATTTATGAACGATCGTTAGTGAATGCCAACAACCATCCATTAAATCGTCACTATCATGTATTTCGACATATGCAAGTTCATGATTATCAGTTACAGATATAAACAGTGATGAATGACATATAAACGATTCGAGACCCATCGAATTCGAATAGAATGAATAAATTTGACGACGTCCTTCGTATGGAAACGAATCGATTTCATTATTTATTTTTAACCAACAATGAAATGAAAAATCATGATTTGATGACGATGCTGCCACTGCTGCTGACGTTGCTGTTGGTGATGATGCTGGTGATGATGTTGGTGATGATGATGATGATGATGGCCATCGACAAATTATAGGTAAGATAATGCCCTACAATACATATAATTTTATGAAAATTTAAAATATGATAACAATGTATCGAGAGTTTTACACTATTCGCTTGTTGCAAATCGAAATATGATGAAATCGATTGTGCATCTGGATCAGTATCTGTAGTAGCATTGATTAACAAATGTAATAATTGCTTTTTAAACGACGTCTTTCGATGAAATAGTTGACATATATATTGAATTTCTTCTGAACTAATGGAATATCGAGATAGATTTTCTAATAATGAAAAAATATCAGGCAAAATTATCTCTTCGAATTTATTCGAATTCTGATCATAGCTATTGAGCAATTCAAGTAAAGCAAGAATAATTCCATTTGAGCAAGCCATCATTTTATTTTGTAATGAGCGTAATACTATTTTCGTCAATGAAAATGTGATATAGTGTTGACATAGTACATGTGTTAAGAACGGTATCCAATTTATCAATGATACAGCAATATGTGGATTAATAAAAATAACAAATGAATCGATTGTTTCCGTTAATAAGTCTTCATTTTCTAACATGGATTTTTTAATCATTAGAATAATGAATTGTTTTATAAAATTAATCGTTGGTGTATGTATATGACGAAGAGAATAGAAAAATTTTTTATAACCATCAAAATGAAGAAATTTATCTTGAATATTTTCAGAATTATTCAATAGTTCAATAATAAATTCCAATATTGCTATTAAATTGTCTTCGTGAGTGTTTAATTTTTGATGAAATGCTTCTAAACATTGCGCTTTGAGAAATTCAATTTTTAATGCTGGCCCATCTTGATAATCATGCATAAGACGTGTCAATGCACGTATTAAATTTGATTGTTGCGATTGAATCGATTGAAAAAATTCAGTTAAATATTGAGTTAAATCGATTGATCGTTGATCAATGCTCGTTTGATGAATTGTTCGTATAGTAAATACTATTTGATCGATATGTTTTTCATCAATCAACATCATTGTTCGAATTTTTTCAATGCGCCTTGAGCGCAGAAAAAATTGAATAGAAAATTTATCACAGATCTAAAAAGTAAATATGATCTATTTTGTTTTAGTCATTGATATAAAAAAACAAGAACTATCGAGAGAATCATTTCAAAATTTAGTATTATTTTAACAAGTTGACCAATAGCAAATGACGATTATCTTTCAGTTCACCAAACAATTAATGATCCATGCATAATTTTTGTACTGTTTACACACATGATCGTAATATTGTGATTTGTAATAGCTCTTCTCAATAATATAAACAATTCATTTCTATGATCGTTTCTAAGCCGACATTTTCTATAATGTGTCACGTATACTATTTGACTTCTCGATTATTTATTGACTTTGTTCTTACTATTCGATGGTCTTGTGCTTGAATTTCTTTCTTTTTCATGGCATTCACATCAAATGATTAGATATAAATTACAACCACATGGATCGGCATATGTTGTGACATAAGAAAAGTGCTTGAGAATTTACGATGACGTTGATGTCATGACGCCAAAACTACTAGGTGACATCTAAAAGAACAAGAATGTTCTTTGCCCTATCTGCTAAAGATGTTGTATTTCAAACAAACCAAAAAAAACAAAGAATATTCATTCACATATATATGAGAGCAAGAGAAAAGCAATTAAGTACCGGAAGAAGAACAAGCAACAAACATAAATGCTACACAGTTCATATTATTTGCATTCTCAGCTATCAGTAGTAGAAAAAAAGATGCACAAATAATAGTATGTTTTTTTTTTGTTAATAGAAGAGATTCTGGAATGAATAATATTCAATATTGTTCTAAGGTGATAGTATATAAAAGTAGAAATCAACATGAAGGCAAAAGAAAATATCTGCATGTGTTATTATGTGAAGAATTTCAATGCACAAAATAAGTAATAGATGACCTGTATCACAGAATGACACACACATGTATGTATTAATTGTTTTACGACCGTTGAACATTGATGTTTGTTGTTGTTATTATTCTTATTAAGAAAAGAACAAAGAGTAATAAGCAATAAGTATGCGTCACATGCGATGATGAATTATATATTGGATCATAGTAACGTGCAGAAGAATCTTCTAAATGGAAATGAGATGAGAAATCGAAAATGTTGTTTTTTCACATAACAATATAACAAATTAAATCTTTTTACTTTTTATTCGATATGAACTGAATACTCCAGTAGATCCTTTGATACAGGTATAAACTATTTTATCAAGAGTATCATTGAGAATGGTATGATGCATATGAATTAGAATAATTGATGCATTACAAATCTCAATTTGAATACTCTCTCTTTTTGGAAGACATCGATCAGTAGCATCATCGAACATTATCAGTATGCCCGATGGTTTAACTACATCTGTTCGTACTGATAAATATATATTGTGGAACTCCGATGATGATAATGGCAGCATTGATGATATCTGCGATATTTCACAACGAACTGTAATGTTTTCTGTTGATAAGCCAACATTTGGATGAACAGTTAACTTTAGAGTTGGATGTTCATTTGTTAGAAGAATCGATGGATGAGCTTTTGATAAAACCAATTCGATGAAAGTTATTATAAGATAAACTAAATATAAATACAGAACAAAGATGATAGAAAAAAAAATATACATATATATATATTGCAATTATGAACAGATATGAAGTCAAAGTCAGCATGGGTCGTATTCAAAATTCGACATGAAGAATAATATATGATAATTTTATTTCTAAATTACGAATATTTACGTTAGTTATTAATCGTATGATTACTAGTAGCGTTGATCAAATTTTACTCCAATAAGAAAGAAACAAATCAGAATTATGTTTCCAGAGACATGGCTAATTAAAAAACATGTTCGTATTCGTCACGAAACATTAAAAATTTATATCAATACTTTCACTTCATGCCTTTCTGTTCATAGGTCATATATTGGCATAACCTTTATTCTCATGATTATATATGAATACTCTCAATAGAACAAAAACTTCTAATCAAACTTTTCAATCAATAATAAGTTCCAATCATCGTAACATGAAATCTACGAAAGAAAAAACAACAATGCATATTCTTACTCGACTTATAATTGATCATGCTTTAAATGATCAAAGAATATTGTGTTTTTTTCATCTTATACGTATTCTTTTCAAATAAATCGTTACACAGTGAAAAATAGTATGTCTCACTGCCATCGATTTCACAAAATAAGTAAATGAACGAGAGAAAAACAAATACGCATATTTTCATATGATATAACATATTCATGTCTACGTGTCATTCTACTTTATTATTATTCACAATAGGAATTAAATATGTTTATCTTAAGGCTTTTCTCTTGAGAATTCGATACAACGATGAAACGATTAATCTCAAATTAAGAATTTCTTGTGTTAGTATTTTAAAGAAAAGAACATAAGAATCTCTACTTACCATGGAAGAGATGTAGTAGCAACGGTGATGCCATTTTCGTCGGTAATGGCGTTTGCCACGTTCTATTAATAATGAACGATTAATCTTCTGAAGAGAGAGAGAGAGACACCAACAAATAAAAAGTATAACTTCTCCATTTTGTCTCTGACATTTATGTAAATGATTTGTCTGATTGTATGGATGTATTATGTACATTCACACATATCATTAAAAAATCAGTACATGCTGACTGACTCCTTAACATACTCACAATATATATATATATATATATATATAGATTTTTCCGTATAGATACCCCCCTGTTCTACTTTCTAGTATATATATATTTACTATATGTGAAACCTTTGAAAAATGAATGTATATATTTTCTATTGAATAATGGAGAAGAATAATGAATGTTCAAGTTTAACCATGCGATGGAGCAGAAGAAAACGATGAGATGTGCTTTGAACAGGCGCATATGCACATTAGACAATTTACGAATAAGTACAGATTACATAAGACTATTTTCTTCCTCTGCATGTATACGTATTATACTTCTTTCACACTTATATCCCGTCTTCAAAATGTTAACTAATGCAATAATCAAGTGGGGGAGGGAGCTTTTGTGAAGGGCAAAGGAGCAGCACATCAAATTGAACGAAAAAAAGCGGCAGTAAGACAGAGAAAGAGAGAAAGAGGAGCAACGATAAACGAATGAAAGAAGAGTGGGACAGTGGCAGACGATTGAATGATTAAAAGAAGAAATAGACGATATTTTGCTAAAGAGTAGTAGAGTATTATTTTTGTGTGGGTTCGTACTGTTATGTGTTATACTCGATAAATAAGTGTATAAATTGGCTTCTAAGCAACCGTCGCTGAGATATGTTCAATAGACAACTATAACTATGAGAACCAAAAATATGAGGGGGATAGAGAGGGAAAGTGTAAATAACATACATGAATTTGTAGAAGGTTAATCAATGACAACTAAACAAACGTATGTTAATGGAGCCACACAAGTCACAAATGAGTGACATTTACCATATGAAGAAGTATTTTCTAGATCAATTTAGATGCATGCATATATATATATATATGTACATATATGAGACAACAGAAAAGAGAAAAGATTAATGATTATTTACGTTAGAAAATTTAGAGGCATGACAGGTTTTTGCAACAATTTGAATCATAAATATCTGCATTACGAAAAGTATATAACAATATTTATATGCAAATCGATCACTTAGCATAAATATTAATTTGTTTATTTATCTTTGTATATGGTTGCGCTTATGTGTTTTCTTTTTTATCTTCTTAAATCACTATCAAAATATTCTCAAAAGACAACTGGTGTCAAAAAAATAGACAGTGAGAATACCTAGATAACGATCTAATTGTGATATGATTAACAAAAAATACTTATTATCTGTTTGATACGATCGATCAACTAGTGACACAACGTGCAAACAATAACCGCCTTATCCACATTTGATAAACGCAAACGCAGCACAATGGAAGGAAACAAAAGTGACCAGTACATCTTCATAGGTTGGTGAAAAAAATGACCAATTAAAAATTTACTTACAACCACCGCATTGATTCTGTCCATATATGTACAAGATGCGTGTTCCATTCACACGTGGTAATCGTCCATCTTAATTAGCCAATACTGAACTAGAATTAACAAACGATGCAAACATAGTTTTTGTTAAAGAAATACATCGAAAGAAGGAAAACATCCAATTCTCAATCTAAATAAGACAATCTATGATTTGGGTCAAGAAAAAATGTCAGTATTCGTCTTTCACATCGAATATCCATATGTTATTTGATTTCATTCTCCCTCAATCATGATTCAATCCTAACAAAACATTTATTTATTAATCTCGAAACCAACAGTTTTCATCTTGACGACTTTCTCATATTGTTTCTCAAAATTTCATCCAATAAATATTCTACTAGTTTATACTTCGAATCGACAAGAAAATACGTGAAGCATGTTTTTATTTTTAAATCAGACAGAAAAACTACTTCATCTCAAGCATACTTCCTCAAATGTACATATTGCTGCATCAGCTGTAATTCGTGTCAGTGCGCTCAAATAAATACTAATGTTATGCTTCCACTGTTTTTGTATGATTGCTGCAAGCATTTTTCGTTAAACATTCGAAATAACATAGAAATCACGAAGTGTCAGTTATGAATCATTTATAAAAAGTGTTGTTTCATTCTTTTTCTATCATTGAGATATGATCAATGTGAAACAAAACATAACACATAGCTGCATGTTTTGCTATTTTCAATACAATTTACAAAATGATTTCTACTATATGATATCAGTTAAAACAAACAGAAACAGACAAGCATGATCAATGTAAATGTCTCATTGGTTGGAAACATTAACCGATTAGAATGAAAAGTAAATGCCGCTGTTTAGAGTTGCAGTTCAGAAGAAAAATCTTCTAGCATGAATTAAAAAAACTCGAAAATAATAACAAAATCTTACTATAAATCATTGTTCATTTCATGAGCATAAGGTTCACTCACTCACACAGCTGATGGAACCAGCAATGACTCATTGATTCATGCTATTTTCTTCTTTTAACATACCATTGACATTTTCTTATCTTGCATTTTGTTTCATGTAATGCTTAGTGTTCTATTTCGTAGATTCTTTACGATCCTATTAAATGAACCAAAAATAAAAACGGTATAGACAATCATCTTTGATAGTACATTCATTGTAATTCAGCTCACGTTGATAGTGGCGGACGTTCGCATACATTTTTCTTTTGGATTTCTTCTTCCGAAGAATGTTCGATGTATATATATATATATATATATTTGTTTTTTTCAATGCCAAGAGCTAGGGTTTTTCTTAGAGCTCTTTAATGTCGATTCCAAGATTTAAGTTTGTAGACTCTATATTCAAACATCGATTTCACAAGAACAAAACAATAATCGATTTAAGGTTTCGGAAGATTGAATTCATTGGAAAATTTATATTGAGAAAATATACCATTGACCTTTCTACATTACTAGGATAACTTTGAATATTAAAACTAATTCTTAGTTTTCTTTTTAAATTCTAAATGATACATTGATTTTTATATCAATACCCTATAGAAAAAGTACAATTCACAAGTAACTAAAGTATGAACAGCAGATTTAGTTAAATCTATACTTTTAATGATAGTTATTATTGATAGGTGCTGTGCATAGATAATTTATTCACTGTAAATTGATTAGTATAGATTTCAGTAGATTTTCACAAGTTTTTTAAGATTTATAAATATCGAGGAATAAATAATGAACTTTCTAGCATTACTCGTATATATTTTTGAATAGGATTTTTTTTGATTAGATTTTATAAACATAACACTTTAACAATTTTCTCATCTCTTTCTTGAGATGGATTTCGATATTGATGCCGTTCTTGATCAATTAGAAAAGACGCGTGAGTTAATTAGTTCAAAAAAAATTTCATTTCTTTCAATATTCTTGTTTGTTTTTGTCTTATTACAGTCAATCAATCCGATCTTGAAGAGAAAGAAAAAAATGAAATTGTTGTAACGTTATCATCACCGTCTGCTTCTAAGAAGTCAGTTGATGAATTACTTCTACTCGAACTTGATCCTCTTGGAAATTCAGAAAATAATTGTACTAACAATGAAGAAGATGTCGATCAAATTGAGCGTCTCAAACAGGATCTTGAAGAAATCTATGCATCGTCTATTGTAGTGAATACGCCAAATGTACCAACACCTATTTTACCTGATATTATTGTTCAACAAGAAGAAAATTTATCTACGTCGTTACCTTTAGCTGTAGAACAACTTGAATATGAAGTACGACAAGAGATTTTACATCATACTCTTGAACAACCATCATCACCAGACGTAACAACACTTGCCAATGGTCATCATGATGATGCGGAAGAACCGATTTTATTTTCGGCATCACCTCCTTTGACGAACGCACTACAAGAAGATAATTTAATATCATCGCCACTGATAGAAGAAACAACAACATCGACTAGTTTAACGTTTCAAAATGAACCAGATCTTATTCAACATGAAACACAAATACCACCTGTCTTACACAGTGTTGATAGTATCGTTAATGCATCAATAGGAGTTCATGCTGATGTAAGAAACTAGATTACTTGCTTCTCGAACATCTCTAATCCATATCTTTGGTACTAGGATTTCAGTGCACCGTTTACATCCATGAATGATATGTCAATGTTGGATTCATCTTCTGATTTATTCTTCGCTGAACGTAATAGTAGCGAGGAAAAATCGATTGACTCGTCATCTGAAGAAGCCATAATCCATACTCCAGTCACCATATTACCATCTTCTTCTTCAACAACATTATCAACTTCTGCTCCCACGCAAGATTTTGATCTTGTTAAGAATATTCTATCGGAAATGTTTGATAAAAATGACGACGAAATGCTCGATGAAAATCCGATTGAAGAAAAAGAATCGGAAATAGTAACTATCGAACAACAAGAGATATATCCACCACCTGCATCATTAACTACTAATAATGATGAAGACTTTCGTTTTCTTGACGACATGCTCGCAAGTATCGATGGAACCGATAGTGACATTCATCAATTAACATCGGCTGAAATCGATCGAGTAGATAATTTACTGAAAGAAATTGTTAATGCACATCAAATAGCAGGAATGACTCCATCATCATCAATAGCAAATGACATCGAAGCATGTCCACCTCCATCTCCTCCTCTTGTTCCTGTGATTTCGGAACCAACAATCTTACCACCCATTGAAACTTCTGTTGATCAAGTATCACAATTGGTGACAACTCCTGCTGCTGCTGCTTCAGCAGTACCCGTTGATGAAGAATTGATTCGTGTCGAACAAGAATGGTCCAAGTTGACTGAAGAAGAAAAAACACTCGGTTCTATCGCACCCGACTGGGTAAGCGATGATCAAGCACCTATATGTACGAAGTGCTTAGCAAAGTTCTCAATAACACGCCGTCGTCATCATTGTCGAGCATGCGGAAAAGTTTTTTGTTCAACATGTTGTTGGCAAAAAGTTAAATTAGTTTATGGTGATAGTAAAGAAGATCGAGCATGTAATGATTGTATTAAAACGATTAATCACGGTATTTTTATTATTATTTTTTCGATGACTCATGTGATAATGAATGTCTTTATTTTCATTAGTTGAATATCTATGGAATTATATGCGTAATAATCAAAAACCTCGTTCATCTGTACTACGCAAAAAATCAGGTAAAAGTTACTACAATCTTTATCATCCATGTACATTGAAGAATATTCATGATGATATATTATTTTGTATGAGTGTTGTTGGATCCGTTTTGTATGGAACCGTATAATACCTTCAAAAAATTCAAATGTGAATGTTTTTAGTACTTTGAAATATGTTCAATAGATTCTGAAGTGTAGTAGTGGTTCATAGTTTGTAGATGAACGAGAAATAATTCCTACCGACAAACATCGAAATAAGCTAGGGGACTATCTAAGATAAATTTTCTTTTGTAATCATCGAATTTAGTTCTCAGTAATAGTTGTGTAAATTGAGGAAAATATGATAATAAAATGATTCGACCTTGAACTATAGAAGTTTTCGTGTAATATACATGTCATCCATAGTGATGTGATATAATCAAACAGAATGCTATCCATTAGTGTCTAGGTCGTTTCTTAGACAGATACTATAATGTACTGATAATAATGTTGCTCGAATGATAAATCTTCTAACGCATACAATAGTCTTTGTTATGACCCTGAACTAATGAGAAAATTTGTTACTCTTTACGTATTGCTTACTCATAAGTTTTATTTGCTTCGGGGACAAATCCCATGAGATTTGAATTTATTTCTTGTTTATTTGGAAATGCCAATGGTATTTGTAGTTTCGTAGTTAAAGTATGATCTATATCTTTGTTCATTTTTTCTTCTTTTACACTCGTAGTTGTATTAGTTTGCTTTTGTGATACAATGCTTGTGATAAGATTTTGATCATGGTTGGGACAACAATATTTATCATGACATTGTTTTTGTGTTCCACTTAAGATTAGTTTACTATTGTTAAATATGTAAAGATCATCAAGATTAGCTTGAGGTTTATGATCTAGACGTTGACCTTTGTACATAATAGTTTGATGGCGTTTGGGTACTTTAGTAAGTTTTTCAATTTCATTCACTACATGTTCAACTCGAATCTTATTGTCTTTATTCGATAATAGCAGTTCGTAAAGATCCGAACCATATTGAATTTGTAATTTAATATAATGAGACGATGTTGTATCAACATGAGAGATGTTGTTGTTGTTGTTGTTGAATGAAGACATGTTGTGTTTGTCTTTAGTGAAAATAGAAGACATCGACCTGGATAATTAATTTGAATTGATAGCGCCAGATTCGATTTAATCTGATTATTTGATTTCATTGAATAAATACATGTAATATGAGATGATGAAAATTATTAAGTGATAAATGGAATTTTGATTCTTCAATATTCATTGATGACTTAAGAATCGAACAGAATCCGAGTATATCAGTTTATATATAGTTGAAGAAAAACCTCGTTTTATCTTGAAAAGATTTAAAATCTCTCAACATAAAAAGAAAAGAAAATTTTGTGTTGGTAGCTATTATAAATATTTTATTTTGATTCGTCATATAAAATTGAGTAGAAGAATCTACTAGAATTCTGTTCTATGTATAAAAGAAAATATTATGAATGGGTTCCATCGAAATTTAGGTAGCTTTACAGAAACATGTATGATAAAGATGACAGTCAATTTTTAAAACGCAAATTTCCACACTGAGTTGCATGCTTAGTTCATACATAATATATTGTAGAGACGACAAAAAAATTGTACTTAAGAAATTTTGTATGCTTGCTTTTGCTTTGATTATATTCAAAAAAACTAAATTCGAACATGTACAGTTTATTGTTGTATGCTGATTTATTTTCTCCTGCACATGTTTATTTACAAAGCTTATTTTATTTGGGCATAAAAACGGATGGATAACAAGAGCAAGAGCAAATAGGTTAATGTAGAAATAAAGAAAATACAATCTGTTCAATTAGAATTGTCCGAATGTTGTATGAATCGATTTAGTTTGATCGATTTCCTGTTATCATTGCTTCGTATCGTACTTTCGTTGGATCACCAATTAGTCGAACTTGTGCATTATTGTCGATGCCAACATCACGCAATGTGCGATCTTTGTTTTGTTGTAATTCTTTTCCACGATAGTAAAGTTTTTGACCTTGTACGGGAACATTTGTTATACGTTGTAATTCTTCCATTAAATCTGTAATGCGTAAATTATTTGAACTACGTAAAATAAGTACGTGACGATCGGAACCTTAAAATATGAAAATTAGATATTTTCATATTTTTGATCATACAATAGAAATTCATACCATGAAATACTTCAATTTTCAATACATCCTGATTGCCACCATTTTGTGACGAATCACTGATGTTGTTCATATTGTCGGCGCGTCTTTTAAAATCAGAAGAGAGAATAACTAAGATTTTAGACCAATACTCATAATTCTATCACTGACATATTACAATATATGATTGTAGTTTTTTTTTCTACTTACCTTGGTGATATATCATTTGAACCTACACCACCCCGTGATAACTGAGATCCATCTCCATAAAATTGTGCTGGTGGCACTGGCTGCTGTTGTCTTGCAGAAAGGTAGTCGTTCGGCGGTGGTGGTGGTTGATTATTAGATGGTGCACCTCGATACCAAAGGTTAACAAACGAATTATTAGTAACTCCAAGTGATTCGAGTGGAGCATCGGGTGGATATTGTGTTAAAGGCATTCCATTAAAGCCAATATTTTGATCGAGTATCGGCATATTATAGCGTTGCTGTAACTCAACTTGTAAATCATAAATTGTTATTGGATGTGGTCGACCAATGACGAGACCTTCAACTCGATCACCGACACCAACTTGTAAATTAAGTGCAAATGAAGAAGCAGCAGGAGGTACTGCATTCGAATTTGTCAATTGTTGATAATAGTTAGCACTAAATGAAGACTAATAAGTAGAGAGCAAGAAGCAGGTAAACATGGAAGGGTTAAGCATAGATTTATTTTTCGAAAATAAGAATATTGAAAAAAAAAGACAAGAAAAATAGTAGCAGGAATATGTTTTATTGTGGACGATTATGAAAATGCCTAGAGCAAAAGAATATCATGGAAGAAAGGGGTAAAAAAACATCAGTACAGTTTATTTGATAGAGTATTTAAAGAAAACTTACGATCCGTGATGACAACAACAGTCACAAGTATTATAAGGTCCATGAGAACATGTTCTATGACAATAGAAACTAAATTTAGTCAAAGGAAATATGCCATCGACATTTTCTATTTTTGATATATATATATGTGTGTGTGTGTGTACTACTTTGAAGTGTCTTTTATTTCGTATAGAGTTATTTCAGTTAGAATAATTGCACTTCAAGTTTCTTACTTGAATGGAGTGAAAAAAACCTTGAACTTAAATGTCTTACCGTGGATTTGTACCGAATGGTTGCTGTTGATCATACATAGTTGGTTGATTCTGATAGGGTGGTTGCTGTTGTTGAAATTGAGGATAGAATGGTTGTTGTTGTTGTTGTTGATACATATCATTTGATGATGAATATTGCTGATCAGATGTTGCAAAAGAACGTGCTTCTCGTCGTCTATTTTGTTGTGCTGGATCATCGGCTCGACAAACACGCATTTGATGATTGTTTTCAATTCCTAATGCTTCCAGAAGTTCATTTGGTGTTTCACAAATATTTCGTCCCTAAGATTAAGAAATAATACTCAAAAAGAAATCCATTGAAAACGTTTTGTTTTAACTGACTTTCCAATAGAGTATCATTTGATCAAGAGGCATTCTGAATACTTTTGAAGCATCTTCTTGAACATCACGTACACGTAAATCATAGTTACGTTTAACGATAAATGTTTGCCGATCGGAACCGTAGGCTGCTTCAATTTTAATCACTTTACGATCTTGTCGGCGAGCCATTTTCTTTAAAAATTTAAATGAAAATATCAATGAAACTAGTGTACGAACAGAATATCCTACGTGATCGAAGAAATTTCGTCTATCTTCGCTGAAAAGCATGGTGCGTTTTTAGTGAGTGTTTTATGCGTGTATGAATATTTGATAAGTGATATCACTACTAAAAGTTTGACTTTCATTTTCCTTTGTTTCAACATACCTACAAGTATTCGATTTCTTTGCACTTTATTTTCAAACACGTCTGAGACTAGTGTGAAAAAGCAGAGAAGAAGAAAAACGGTTCTTTCGTTTACATGACTGCTCGTTTTTTTCTTATTTCTTTTCTTTTCTTGTTTCATTCTTCTTTTTCTTTCTTTCTTTCTTTCAATCATTCAAATTTGATGTAACAGAATCTATCGACGAAACAACTTCTCATCTATTGTTTTTCCAGCTTTTATCATATAATAATGTCCCATGGTATTTTTTTTAAATATCGATAAACGAGTGAAACGAAAGAAGAAAAAGGAAAATGACAAATATTTGATACAGAACAAAAAAGAAATACAGAAAAGAAGCCCTGATAATGTGGCTTCACCTTCACGACCGTACTTCTCTCTTCTTTCAAGATCTTTTCTTTCACTTAGAGACATAAAATGTGTATTTATGTTTCTATTCGTTGTTACGACAAATCATATGCAATAGGATTCCTAATTTAGCAAGAAACGAGTACTATGAAGAACAATAAGGAGAAGAAAAAAACCACGCATATGACGAGAAATCAAATTTTAAAACGATCGATGGCGTTAAGTCAAACTGATGCTAAAACCATAAGAATAAACGATTCAATCGAGAAAATAGTTTGACTATTTAGTCTAAAAGTATTCGATAGCTTTTTATCGGAAACAGACAGAAGAAAATAGTATAATTTTAACTTGCATAGAAAAGAAAACAAGTTTGACCTAGAATAGATGCATGTAGTAGTCTACTACCACATAAGTCTGCATTCAACAAACCTGCGCCTCAGTTTCTCCTGTTGCTTTTTCCATCTCAGCTGGATCGTAAAGTTTATGCCATATACGATCATGTTGTAAGTTTACTAAAGGATCCATATTACTTGCACGACCAAACGTTGTATGAGCTGCCTGGTAACTTGATGGATTTCTCGCTGTTCTCTGATTCGTTGGTCCGGCCTTATCACGATTCGTTCGATTGTACTTGTTAGGATCAGTTACGTCGTATTCGTATGCATAGTCATAGTTACTTCCCATTGATTACTGGAAATGTTCAACTCAACCTGTGACTGTGGTTGCCGGCAACAAGAATAAAATAATAGTTATGAAGCAGAAAAAGAATAGTGTATGGCAAGAGCATGTTAAAGTCAAGCAAAACAATAAGCCCTCCTACTGTTCGGCTACCATGCCAGCCATTCTCTCTCTCCTCTTCTCTTGCTCTCACTGCCTCTCTCGATGTCCTGCAAACGAAGGTTGTTTCAATAAGATTTGCAACAATTTCTCTTTCATTTTCTCTTGTTCTTTGTAAGTTCGTTTTTATAAGAGAAATCTAGAAAATGCTACCTGAGCCGTACGTATTAACTGCTTTCTGAATAATGTTTCAATAAAGAGAAGAGAGAAGAAGTCGAGTTACCCTTTTTTTCTCGTTTCTATCTTAACTTTCTATTTTTATAATCAGCCTAGGGAGGTCAATTTTATTTTTATTCTACTCAATCAAATTTCTCGGCAGAATAAAATTGAAATAATTCATGAGAAATTCTCTGTTTTTTATTTGCTTTTTCATGCTTATACAAATCTATCAGATGTATAAAACGTTATTATTCTAGGAGCATCGTCTGCATCTTCAGCAACAGGAGCAAACCCTACTAATAAACAAGGACTAGAATCTAAAAAGTCCGTTACATTTGATGATGGTCTTAAACCGGGCATTGAAACGACTTCTTCAGCTGCTGCTGCAGCAACTAATATCATGTCATCGTTTAGAGCACGAACATATGAAACTGATACAGATCAAATATCATTATTTAAAACAGGTTTGATTTGAAATATATATGTATTCGTGTCATAAGTAAAAGAAAACATATATTCATATATAGAAACATTAACGACACAAGAACTTGAAGAACGACTACTGAAATTAAAAGGTTTCTATATTTATTATTATGAGTACATTAGAATTAATAAAATCTAATTTATGTTCATAGATCCCAATGAGCCACCCATGGAATTTCGTATTCATAATAATTTAACTGTCATCAGTAAAATTGTTGACGATTGTAAGAAAAGACGTTTCGTATTTATTTTCAATAAATATTTATTTTTCATACATTTAGACGATTGTTATTTAACTCGTAATAATGATCATTGTTGGATATTTTCAACGCGTGGTTTATGTACTGTTGCCCAAGATGAGTTGATATTTATATTTGATGAAAATACAAATAACCCGAATGATTTAATTTCTGATCTACTTCTGCATATTCATCAAATATACATGGATGCAACTAAAGGTACAGCAACAACAAAACGAACGATTTCAAATTGAAACTATTATTAATAATTCATTTTTCCAAAGGTTCATTTGTTCGTCATTTGGGTTTATCTCTTTCATCGAATCCATTAACATTTCTTGGTTCATCAACTGCAACCGGATTTCTTTACATATCTGATCCTACAGCAGTATATAATCTATTTCCTGAAACACCCTACAGTTTTGGCGTTCTTATTCATCGATTAGAATTACCAACAGCTCAATGTTTTCCGATGAGACTTCTACTTCGATTAGGATATGAATATCAAAGTAAATATATATATATATATCTAGTTAACATCAAAGATTTTCTCTTAATTTCGTGTTCTGTATTAAAACCACATGACATTAGTCAAAGAGAGAGAGAGAGAGAGAGAGAGAGAGCGAGTTTGACTGTACGAAAAATTCATTGTCCTCTTTTTCTACATTTTCTTCTTGCATCTGAATGACAAGAATACAACTAAATCATGTCCTATGGTCTATCTAGAATAATCCTTCAAATGTATTGGATCTTATCATTTGAATAATTTATCATGTACTGTTTGTATATAAAATCCTTTTTGTTTGATTCTTTTGAAAAATTAAACGAATATTTGACACACAGAAATCTTGTAAGTTTTGCGCATCGAATTTCTTTTCATGATAGAAAGTGTTGTATTCATCATGGATAATGAGTTGATCAAGATATGTAATAATTCAAGATTAGCATTATGTAATTCAATATATACTTGTCAATCTGACAGTGTTGAATGGAGGAAGAAAAATAAAGTAAGCAATTGAAATAATAACGACTGAGTAGCGCTTACGGCTAGCCGAAATTCGAACACCGATGAAAGCAAGAACAACAGTCTGTTTAAACGTCAAAAAGTAAATACAAACAGATTTTTACTCTGACGACTGATTGTCTTGAAATAGAACTAAATTCGATTGTAGATTTCTTAATTTATACATTTCGCATTAGTTCAACACGGTAGAAGAACATCTGTCAGTTTGAAATTCCATCAGTTATATGTCAGAAGTATTTAATTTTCTATTCGACTTCATTGACAAGGAATTTTTTTTGCGTATTTAAAAACTGTTTGTAGATGTTAATCAAGTCTCTACTATACGTTCATGTGGAAATTCTTTTCTTTTAGGTTATCCATGGCCATTATTTAGTATTCTTAATCGCGATGCAATGTTCAATGATACTCAACATACAATAATGAGTTTACTTTGTGTAAATATATAATTAGACAAATAAAAAAACAAGCAAATTTTTTAAATTTAATTAAAGATAATTTCATTTTATTATCGTAGGATTTTCGTTCGTTTACTTATATATTGCCTGTCATACGTGGTATAACTATATCAATTGGTATTCAAGGTTCTGTATCAATACTTATTCCACGTAATCGTCATGATGATATATTGAAAGCACTTGAACAAAGTAGTCCACATGCATTAAGTTTTGGTATAATGAATATTAATCGTCAAATACATTCAAAACATCTTGTAACAATACAAAATTTAACAGATCAACAATATGAAACACGTATATTTTCATCATTAAATTCAAATAATGAACATATAATGATTGGAGGAAATTTTCTTGTTGTTAATGCAAGTCTTCGTTCTCGTGATAGTCCATCTAGTTCACCCTTAGATATACAAAATAGTGGAAGTTTTTCATCACATAACAATCTTAATGCAAAAGTAAATTCTATTGAAGATGGAATTATGTTACAAATAGATGGCGATGCACTTAAAGTACTTAAACAATGTTTAAAAGAAAGAAAAGATTATGCTATATTAGCGAAAGCACGGTCATTAATAACTGATGAACAAAAAGATTCAACAGATGGACATATGGTAAAAAAAAATTCTAGTGAACAACTTGTGGAATTTTTATGGATTGATGATGATAATGATGTTAATCGAGGGTAGGACATATTCATGTTTTCAATCGAATAGAATTTGCTAATCATTGTTATGAAGAGTAATTTCAAAGATTTACTAACTGCTATGACATAATAAACATACGTTGTTTACACATAGTCTTTTCTCATGCGTGGATCGACGAGAATTTCTTATGACTGTTAATATAAAATAGACTCGATAGATGCGTCTCAAGATCCTTCTCATTTTTCCAGAATTTATTACCGATTTTTAATAAACATCTGCATAGAATATATGACATAAGTAATACAAGTCCAGTAGTATAAAGTTAAATTTTAATATTTGCTTACTTTTCAAGGGTGAATTACGAGCTATAATTTCTGAGAACAATGTAGACTGCTTATATATTTTTATCCATGTATACACACTCGAGATTTAGATGTATGTAAACTGATATGTTATTTTTCAATAAGGTATTATCGTTTCATTTAGTTTTATTAGTTTTTTCATTAAAACTATTTTTCAGAATCATTATAAAAATTGTAGAAAAACATTTTCCGAAGATCTCGATAACTTCTCGTACATGATATTGATCTCGTTTGTGTAAGATTTGCAAATTGAATCCGAATAACTAAATCAGATATTCATGCTAAAAGACTTGTTAACCTTTCAATTTCTTTGAAAAATTTAAAAAAATAACTCAAGACACACTGTCGACATCGATTGTCAACAGAATTTTAATGGGAATAAAATAATTGTTTTGACGACAGGACAGATTTCATTTAAGATTTGTTCGTTCTATGGCTATTGTGAATAACACATTTCTCACTGGAGAACATGTCATCGAGTGCAAACTTCTCGTGAGAAAACTTTCTTTTGATATCTTATCGTTCCGTAATAATTAATTTTAAATTCACAAACTGTAGCCTATGACGAGAAAAATTTCTTGCTTAATATGTTCCATTGTTTTGAAAGTCATCTGTATTATAGATGAGAATGTTTTCTGGAACTCTACAGGATCTGACTATGGAATTGTGATTCAATCAGAATACGTAATTTTTGTTTCTGTTTTAATAAAAATCCATTTCCATCAAATCTTTGATATGAGGTGAAAATGTTCGACTTTGTTCACAACAAACTCAAACATCCCTCGTATTTTTCTAAACTTTATATTCATGTAGAATTTCTCTTGTTATTGTTTGTTTGAATGTTAGATTTTCATGAAAGTTATGTTTTCTTTTTCAAATGAAGATTCCTTAGTTGACATTTCATTTCGAAATGGATGGAATATTTTCCTTTTTGTTTTCCTAATAGAGTTCGCTCACCGATCGATCATTTTCCAATGGATGGAATTCGTAATTCACGAATTCACTATGCTGGTCAACGTTCTTCTTTATTTCGCATTCGATGGACGGATCTGTTCTTTATCGAATGCCATTTGAATAACAATGAATCATTTGATCCAACACGTTTAGCTGATTCACTTGCCAAAGCTTTCACACAGGCATTAACATCTTTTATCGATATGCTAGTCGAAGCTAAATGTCGTAAATTAGGTTTACGTGTAACCATTGATCGAGAAAATGTAAGTGTAAAATTAGATGTAGTTTTCAAGGAAAAAGATTTCTATCTTACTTATATTCTTTCGTTTTATATATTAGGCATCGTATTTAGCGGGTTCGAATGGTGAACAATTAGCACCATTTTTTCTGAGTCAACTTGATGATCACATGGTTCCAATCATTATGAAAGCATCAGACAATGCATCACGCACAGCACCATCATTGGTTCTTGAACTTATCTTTTATTTGCTTGACTAGTCGTTGAGATTCAGATGGTGTATCATGTGTTTAGTCTCTACTTATTTGTATATGTGACTTTTTTCGGTTTCTCACACCATACCACTTATTTATGAAACAATTCAATTTAAATCAAATAAACACAAAGCAGAATACTTGAAATTCATGTCGAAAAACGAAAAAACAACTTACGTGTATATGACAATACTTTAGAAAACAGTTCAACTTAACAATGTAGATATTGAAACTTGAACACATGCACAATGCTATTCTTCTTGTTCAGGTTTTACAAGTAGCATAAAAATGAAGAAGAAGCATCGTCACTAATCTGGATAGTGTTGTCTATTGAACTGCTGCGTCATTTCAGCCCTAGTATAAAAACTATCGCGCAATGTGAAGATAAATTCGATGAGGGACAGTATTAAAAAAAACAACGGCGAATAAAAATGACTCAAGTTTAGTTTCGCATAGCTAAAAAAAGAACATTCTTGAATGTTTTAAAACGAATAATTTCGATATCGTATGACATGCTCTACAACTACGACGTAAAAGAAATGCTAAAATACGAGCACTCGCATGAATATTGTAGATATTTTATTTCAACAAAATAATGAATTTATCATTAATATATTCATACAGCAAAAATACAAGATTAGACATAGGTATTAGTTCTCGTTCGTACTGTCTATGCGTTGTCTCGATGTTACGTATGACATCGAATTATGTTATCATTCGACTGAAAATTAGTTTACACTATGATGAATATATTGAGTTCATGATTAAGTCTGCATGAATGTTGACTTGTAAATTTAAGGTCAAACAAAACAAAAATGAATCGGGTGTTCAGCTGCACAGCTTGTTTTCGATCATAATTGTTCCAATTGATTTTTGAAATGTTCAAATTTCAATGAACGACTTTGATCGTTTTCTCTTATGACAATTTCTGGAATTTTTCTATGTGATACTCTCTAAATTGAACTCCCATCGAACTATGTAACGAGTATTTGTTCATTAGTTGTAATCAACCGAATATTCACTAAGTTTTCACTTCCTCATTTATTTCTCTCCAAATTTCGTTGGTACTCGTTTATACTTGAATCATATTAGATTATTCAATGTTACAGATAGATTGCTTATTTCAAAATTAAATAACATATTTGCCAACAATAATCAAAAAATATAAAGCATGCTAAGAATCGGCTTGTTTTCTTACTATGGAAAGACATTACTTAATTATCAGGATGGCCTTGAGTTAAGTAGATGATTAATAACCGATGACAACCAATGCGATGAATATGACTCTCTAAATCACGCAAACAAAGTAAAGCTATGATGAACAAGTGAAAAGATGTTTTAATTCGCTTTCAAATAGAAACCATGTGAGCATCAGAGTGTATTTTCTAAATACACTCGCAATAAGATTATATCAAAACGTACATGGGTCACAGAAATACTAATTTCCTGATTATTTTAAGTTGACCTGATTTTATCTTCATATTTCAAGATTCATCTCTGTAAAAGCCCTTGTACGATGTTATGACGTGCTGCTATTTCGTTATTCTCAACTCTCTTTAAAATCTTTAAGAAAATATTTTATCAGCTGAATATCTCTAATGTGATGGCTTCGTATGAGATGGGACCAAGCATACCACAAGGAAATTGTTCGACTTCTGAAAAAGATAATATGTAATTTTTAAAACTACGAGCAAGTAGATTTTAATGCATTTATTGCAAGATCTTTTCCCTGATAAAAAATACGATTTTTACTAGAGACAAACTCTTCCAAACCCACGTGCCTTAGAATAAAATGAGCGAAATGAAAAGAATCGAACACTGAGTTTCTATTCGAAGAAAGATAATCGACTAATGTCGATGAACTACTAATGATTTTCTTACTTTTGTGCAAGTTTCAAAGAGAGAAAATGTAAGTACGCGAGTTATGATTAACGTTTAAAAAGTTTTCATGACTTCTATAACTAACTCAATATTTTCTTTTTTGCAATACAAAACGTCTATACGAATGACATCGATTTTTCTAAAAAGTACAAGCTTACAAGCTCGTTCATTTTCCTTCGATTGAATGTATTTTGCACTTTGAAACAAGTTCCTTACATTTTAACTGGTTCTTATCAAGTTCTCAGAGAAGAAAACTTTACATTTCCCACGTTTTCTTCAGTCAACATTAAACATTATATAATGTACGATGAGCAATACAAAATAAATACACATATTCAGTATGCATAGATAAAATTGTACACAAGTATGAATAATAGGTATGAATAAATGAAATAGATAGCGTCTCAGCGACAATCGATGTCGGAATACACTTTATTCGGAATGCCCAGTCTAATTACTAAATGAATGAGAATAACGTTGCAGGTAAATTAATTGTACTATTCGATAGTACAGTTATTGAGTTTTATTCATGTGTTTGCCGTAATCATAGCATATTATTCTAACTACGCTATTTAATGCCCTGTGTTAGATGCATTCTAAATTTAATCATGAACATGTCAAGTACCGAACTTTTCATCGACTGGTTACGCACATAAAGGAATGATGTAAAACGAAATATTTTATTCGTAGGAAAACAACGGTTCTGCGCGCAATTTTAAAATTCATTATTCCTAACAGTACTATCAGTAATCAGATTCAACATTCAGATTATTTAAATGAATTTTACAAGTGGTGAATTTCATTTATATGCAGTTGATTCATCATTCTTTCAGTACTTTTCATTTAAACTGCACGACAAATATCAAACACAAATACTCAGCCATATAAAAGTCTAGATGTAGGCGACCTTTTACAACATTCTCTTTCCTTTTATGAATAAAATCGAACATATATGATGCTTGCTTTCTTCTACTTTGAATTCTTCACTTAAATGCCAAGAACAATCGTAAAAACTACTATGCTTACTGTATGTCTCATTCATTCCATAGCCTTGAAAACTTCACCGTTCTTACTCGACGTGCTATTTGAATCTTTTACGATCACACGAAATCGATGAGAACTTGGAGTGATATTATAGAACGAAAATAAACTCTACCAACAAGCCTATGATCATGAACGATATACGGTCGATTTATAGTTCCTAATAGAGAGAAAGTTATCAATTTCAAACCTTTCCTAAGCAACATGCACTGTACAACAACCGTCGTGTACACTTATTACATCCTAACCTCAATCTATTTCCAGAAACCCTCCGCAATAAAACGAACATGGAAGTATCCATCTTCGATTAGTCATGTTTTTTATTACTTGTCTTAGC
>OENT01000726.1:0-24473 GCA_900239685.1 Rotaria macrura
CCATGTAAAACGCTAAAATACGAACGTTTACGGTCGTGTGGGGAGCGTATACGGTCGTTTACAGCCGTATACGAAGTCCGTAATCGTCGACCTGGGTTGTTTCTTAGTTATGTATGCGTCTCCTTGTCTTAGTATTCTCATGCATATTTTTACACCTAAATAATAATCTCTTACGCATTCAACGACGTTACATACCTTTGATTAGTATTGGATATGAAAAATAGACGACTAGGGGGACAGCATAACTAGCATTTTATATCAGCCTTTAGTTTTTCCAAGTGGAGGCGTAACAATAAAAGTTCTGTGTTGGAGTTAATTCTGTCTGTCGTTCATGTTTGCTCATTGTCTCAATCATTCATATAAGAGAATATTCGAGTAAATATTATATGATGTATACGCATATCTAAATCGATGATTGATATGGAAATAGAGCAGAATATAGAACAGCAGAAAACTACTGTATACTGAATGTAGATAGACATTGCTAGTGCAAGAAGTGACAGAAAAATAGGATGTAAATTTAGAATAATATGATTGATGATTGAAGGCAGTGCGTGGTGTGCGTAATGTGCATGGATAACGCAACTGATTTAAATTGAAATGCGTCATCTTTTTGTAAAGTGTAACCAAACTGTTTTCCTGGTTTTTCACCCATATCTTCAAAATTGGTGCTGTTTCGACAATTAATTGTGATTTAAAAAAATCGTTGATTCTATTGCTAATAATCGTAGTTATTGTTAAAATGGCTCATAAATCGTGATTTTCTAATAAAAAATTGCAATTAGTCGCGATTTAGCAGACTGATTTGTCGTCAGATTTTATCACGACAAAATTGTCGATTTTCACTTCACTATTCAAACCGGTTATGGTATGGGAAATCAAATTATATCATTGCTCTTATCATCTCATTATGTCAGAAGCTCTATGTGCCTTCGTGCTCAAGCTTTTTGGTTCGTTTATTCGGTCCTTTTCTATAAACCATTTTTTATTTGCCGATAAGGTTTTTTTCGGGAGGATAAATAATTAAGAAAATGAACTCTAGCATATGCAAACATATGCTCATTGACGTCATTCCCCCACTTCATCAACATCTTGTCGTTTTTGATTAATCTCGATTTTGTTGTAAAAATCGACAAAAATCATGTGATTTGACGATATATCGCGATTCAATGCCACGATTAATCGGTCGATGAATCCCGATCAAATCATCGGTTTTTCCGACACTTTGAGAACTTGGACAGACAAGCATGATTTCTGAAGGTAAAATATCTGATTTCATTCGAAGTCTTTGCATGGAATTCGTTTATTGTGTTAAAAAAAGGTATGATTGATATTATGTCATTGATTTAAATAAAAGCAAGCACGTTCATGAATAGAGAGAAAACGATTTCAAATAGGCAGTTAGCTCACAGTTGTTTCAAAATGAAGATAAGAGTGTCGGTATGCAATAAAAACGTCGAAAACACATGTCGAAAGCAAAATACGTCGAAAATTTTAAGATGTCGTTATTATGCATTTACTACTTTCTTGTTTAATTTCTGCTGCTCAGTGGAATTTCATTCATTAGCTTATCGTTTTTGCCAATAAGCTATTGTGCAAGTAAACATTCTAGAATATCGGCCGGATCGAAAATACAAATGAACAAAGAATATAATCGTCAGCATTATTTTATGGTCTTTTATACATTGTGTTTGCTTTTAGATATTGCAATACACATATCAGTATTTTTTTCGCTTAATTTTTCCACTGTATGATGTTTATCAATACAAGTCTTACGTCTTTTCTTGATTCGAATAAAGGACACCAACAATTAATTCTGGATGGTTTTATTTTTAAGATTAGTTAACAAACGTCTTCGAAAATATATTGGACTTGCAAAACTAAGAATTGTAAAACCAAGGTTCATACTGATCCAAATAATAATGTTTTGAACCTGAGTGGTGATCACAATCATCTAGTTGAACCAGGACATGTGGAAGTTCAATCGTTTCGAAAAATTCTCAAGAATCGCGTTGTAAATGAATCAGCACCAATAACAAAAAGACATGATGAAGAAATTGCTAACGCTCAATTCTCATCTGAGATCCTTGCAAGTATTCCAATGATTCATGAAGTACTTCAGATCAAATTTCTATAAACTTCTGATTTATCGTAATATTTTTTTCTAGAATCAGGATTAAATCAAGCACGAAGAAAATTAACACCGGTCCTTCCTGTTTTTAATACATTTGATATTCCAAATACATTATCAAACCACATTTACTGGTGAAAAAGTTTTGATTTCCGACATTTTTATATGTCGTAAAAAAAGAATGCTGATTTTTGGTTGCCCAAAGCAACTTGAATTATTATTTAATAGTTCTACAATATTAATGGATGGTACCTTCGCAACAGCTTCACCATTGTTTGATCAAGTATTCACCATTCATGCTTATAAATTTCATCAAAGTGAGGCATAACAATTTTAATTTATAACTTTCCAAGTCTTTATTCTCGTTTCCATGTTTTCCTTGTATTTTTGCAGTTTTAGCAGATCGAAAGAAATCAACATATCAATAACTATTTCAAGAGTTAAAAGAGAAAGCTGCATCTATTAATCAAGTATGGAAACCTGAACAAATTATCACAGACTTTGAAACAACTGTAATTCCTGCAATATCAGCTGAGGCAAACACCACCGATCACTTCTGAAATGATTTATCTAATTTGCATATCAGTTTCCTAAAAATTTACATAAAAAAGGGTGCTATTTTCATTAACGTCAGTCGATATATCGACGCATTCAAAGTTTAGACTTAAGAAAGGTCTATTTAGACGATGAAGAGATCAGGAGTTCTTGCCGTAAATTAATGGCACCGGCACTGATCCCACTTGAAGAAGTTGAAACTTCTTTTTTTCAACTTACGGTCATTAGTAAGTGCCAGAGTGAAGCAAGAACTTCGTCCCTTATTCGTGTATTATGAAGATTATTGGATAAATAATATACCATTAGAAATGTGGAATTTCTATGGTTGTCAAATTAGAACAAATAATATTTCTGAGGACATATATATATATTATGATTGATTACTCTCTGTATATTTAAGATATCACAATCGATTAAACCGACGTATAGAACGAGCACATACACACATATGGTCGTTTATTAGATGTATCGTGAACGAAGAAGGACATTTTCAACATACACATATACAAATCAACATAGGTGCTCAATGGCGTTGGAAATCTTATTCTACTAACGTTCTTCAAAAATGGATAAATATGAATTCTCAACGAACGATACAGCAACAAAGAAATCAATGTTGAAGGAATGATTATAAAGTATATCATTCTTGATCACGAAGAGAAAATGAACTTTTAATACCGGCAAAGCTGTTTTATGAACTTGATCGATCTATTAATTTTTTATGACTAATTTTCACTATTGATACATATGTTTTTCTTTGAAGAATAAAATAAAACTATGGTCTTCCGATAAAGTTCATCATTATTACTTTTTCGATTCTTTTTCGACGTTTTTACAGAAAATCAGAGTGTCATTTGGACCAGAATTTATTTTCCGTTTTATCATCAAAAATAATTCTTGAATAGACTGAAAAGTCAGAAAGGAAAAACGCCGAATAGGTAAATATCGAAAAAAATCTATATGGGAGCAGGGAGGGGGAGGAAGGCGCAGAAAATTATTAAAAATGAAAATGTAGAATCCAAAAGATACAAGGGGGAAAGTGCAGGTTTGAAACCCCCAGCATCACAGCATCAGTTCAGCATCATCTCAGCATCACAGCATCATATCAGCATCTCTTCTGCATCTTCAGTTTTTTCTTAACAATTCAGTGTAGAATTTAGTCAGTACGTGTTGATATTACCTTGGCAATACATAAGCATCAAATTCTACACTGAATTGTTAAGAAAAAGCTGAAGATGCAGAAGAGATGCTGAATTGATGCTGTGATGCTCATAGTGAAAGAAGATTACGATGCTGAAATGATGCCGAAGATGCTGCGATGATGCCATGATGCTGAGATGATGCTGAACTGATGCTGTGATGCTGGGGGTTTCAAACCTGCACTTTCCCCCTTGAAAAGATATCTATAGAGAACGAAGTTTTAGTTTCCGAGATAGGGTTGGCTGTTACGAGAATAGTTAAATTTCTCTTCCTTATCGTCTACATTGTATAACAGGTTATCTGCTAATAAGTAAACTACATGGGTATCAGTATAGTGAAAATAACAAACAAGTTTGAAACGAGTAAAGCACGATTCACCAAAGATGAAATCAACGAAAAGAAGCTATTAAGTGGTTCATCATTACTACTTCGGTCACACAAAAAAGAACACATAATACTTATGAACTTCGCTTTTTCCTTTTCTCATTCTCTTTTATCGTATGATTTAATAAAAGTTTTCTAATGTTCAAAGTTATTTAAAATTTTCGATTTTTGACCTGTCATTTTTCGACGTTTAGAATTTCTATCTTGTCTTTTTCTGCCTTTTCTACCAAACCGCTAATTCTCATGGAATATTGGCATGGCTTTTATATTTTTGTTAGATTTACAATACACATGAACCAAGTATTACACGAGCAGCATGTATATATATATATATATATATATATATATAGTTATTCAAAGAATCAATCCATTATCTTATTATGAGTTTCAGGACAATCATTCACCAGAATGTGAAGTCAACTTACTATTATCGTAAATATCATGTCGTCATGAATACAGCTGACTCACATAATGCTTCGTATTTTTGATTATTATAATTTCTTTAATTGCAAGAAGCACCCTAATCACATCGAAATAGTAGACAAATGTCGACAACAAAATATCGACAAGTAAAAATGTCGACAACAAAACGTCGACAAAAAAAAATGTCGAAAGATAAAATGTCGACAGGTAAAATGCCGACGTGTAAAAAAATGTCGAAAATTCTATCATGAAATAGGAAACTCGCGTAGCATAGGCTGTCATCTATTTTTTTTCTGTTTGTGCATTTTCTTTATGCGAGTTGGTCTGGACATAACTAAATACGAATTTAAACAACAGTTAATTCATGGCAATTCTGGCAAGTTAAAAAAGGCGTCAAAGAAAACATGCACCATGCAGGATAAACTTAAAGAACTTCGAAGGAGATATGAGGAACAAACGATTAAACTGAATGAATATCACAACGACTTATCAAAGCTTATTGGCACAAAATGAAAATTATACGAATGTGTTGGTACATGCCTTATGCCTTGAATCTATGACTCTAGCTCTTCGTTGTCACTCATACGCATTTTTATTTTATTTTTCATTGATATGTATTCGAATTTTACCTAATAAACCAAAAATTTAATTTATTCATGCTCCACTTTTATTTTTTCATCATCAGCTTCTTTTCTTTGTATTTCATGATGTCAACGTTTTACATTGCCGATATCAAGTGTGCCGAAGTTTTACATTGTCGACATTTATTTTCTGTCGACATTTTACTTTCGACATATTTTTGTCGACTTTTTACCGTCGACGTTTGGCTACTTTCCCATCACATCATAATGCTTTGAATTCTACCGGTAATAGCCGATATTAAACGCTATAGACGCTATAGCCGGTATAGCCCGTATTAAACGGTATACCACGTATTAGCCGGTATAGCCGGTATAGCCGGTATAGCCGGTATTGAACGATACAACCGGCACGACCGGTATTAGCCGGTATAGCCGGTATTAGCCGGTATAGCCGGTATTAGCCGGTATAGCCGGTATTAGCCGGCATTAAACGGGATAGACGGTATTAGCCGGTATAAGCAGGTAATACCGAAGAAGCCGGTAGTAGCCGGTATAGAAGGTATAGCCAGTATTAGCTGGTATACCCGGTATTAGCCGGTCTAGCCGGTATTAAACGGTATAGCCAGTATTAAACAGGATAACCGGTAAAGCCGATATTAGCCGGTATAGCCGGTATAGCCGGTATAGCCGGTATTAAACGGTATGGACGGTATAGCCGGTATAGCCGGTATTAAACGGAATCAGCGGTATCAGCCTGTATAGCCGATATAAGCCCGTAATAGCCGGTATAAGCCGTTATAGCCGGTATTAGCCTGTATACCGGTATAAGCGGGTAATAGCCGGTATAGCCGATATTAAACGGTACAGACGCTATAGCTGGTATAGCCCGTATTAAACGGTATACGACGTATTAGCCGGTATAGCCGGTATTAAACGGTATAGACGGTATAGCCGGTATAGCCGGTATTAAACGGTATCACCGGTATTAGCCTGTATAGCCGGTATAAGCCGGAATAGCCGGTAATCACCGGTAAAGCCGATATTATCCGGTATAGCCGGTACAAGCCGGTAAAAGCCGGTATTAAACGGTATAGCCGGTAGTAAACGGCAAAACCGGTAAAGCCGTATCAACGGTATTAGCCGGTATTTAACGGTATAGACGGTATTAGCCGGTATAAGCTGGTGAAGCCGGTAATAGGCGGTAAAGCCGGTAATAGTTGGTAAAGCCGGTATTAGTCGTTATAAGCCTGTATAAGCCCGTATAGCCGGTATAGAAGGTATAGCCGGTATAGCTGATATTAAACGGTGTAACCGGTATAGCCCGTATTTAACGGTTTAACCGGTATTAGCCGGTATAAGCTAGTATTAGCCGGTATAAGCCAGTTTAAGCCGGTATAGCCGATATTAAACGGTATAGACGCTACAGCCGGTATAGCCGGTATTGAACGGTATAACCGGTATAGCCGGTATATCCTGTATTAAACGGTACAACCGGCAAAACCGGTATTAGCCGGTATTAGCCGGTATAGCTGGTAGTAGCCGGTATAGCCGTTATTAGCCGGTATAGCCGGTATTAAACGCTATAGACGGTATAGCCGGTATAGCTGGTATTAAACGGTATATACGGTATAGCCGGTATAGTCGGTATAAGCCGGTATAAGCCCTTATAGCCGTTATAAAGTGGGGGTGGGAAGTTACCGTTACGGACCCGTTACCTTGCCTGGTAACGTATCGGGTCGGTAACAGTAACTTCCCACCCCTAGGTTATACCTGTTAATACTGGCTCATACGGTTTATACCGGCTGATACCTTTGATACCGACTCATACCGGTTTAAACCGTTTACCGGTGGAACGGTTACCGGTTGGATAGGTTACCGGTGAAGCGGTTACCGGTTGGATAGGTTACCGGCTTTAGCGGTTACCGGTTGGACTGGTTACCGGTGAAACGGTTACCGGTTGGAACGGTTACCGGTAGGAACGGTTTCCGATGGAACGGTTACCGGTAGGAACGGTTACCGATGGAGCGGTTACCGGTCTTACCGGTTACCGGTTGGACCGGTTACCGGTTGGACCGGTTACCGGGGGTAACGGTTATCGGGAAGACGGTTACCTGTGGTAGCAGTTACCGGTATTGGCGGTTACCGTTTGAACGGTGAACCGGTGATTCACCGTGACCGTTGCATCCCTATCTTTTAGGGCGCTCTTATTCGCCGAGTATTCCCGGCGGGATCTGGTTTTCGCCAATCGAATTCAATGTGGAAGCTGATTGAATTGTTAGCGGTCTGTGGCAAGTTCCGCGACGTATTTCTTCAGGATTCCGGCTGAATTCTGGTTATTTCCGGAGCCGGGAAATAGCCGTAATTTTAAGGATTCCTGTACGATGATTTTCCAGCCGGGAATACTACTTCTAAGTTCCAAGTTTTTTGTGGCAGTTTCCCACTGGAAAGACACCGGAGCTTGCAGGAAGTTTCCGGAAAATGACTGGAATCCGGCCAGAAACGGTCCTGAAACGGAGGCCGGAATTGACGACCTGGGTTTTGGTAGATAATTAAGTATACAAAAAAACTCCATAAAGATATGATTCCATTGCTGTACAATAGTATATCATTACCTTTCATTATTAGCAATTGCGATCGGCTCATCATGTAAGTTATACGATCCTCCTACTTCAATCCATCCAAGAGTTACTTAAAAAAATCTCGATTTCTTTGATAGGTTTTGCTGGAAGCTTAGAACGTTGAATCTCGACGATTCTCTTTTCAAATATTCGGAGAAACCTAGAGCAGTACACAGAATCACTACTGATTCATCAAAAAAATGGTTTTTTACCCTTTTCTATTTCAACTCAATATTGAAGACACGCACGTATATATAGAAAAATCTCAGCGTAGGAACAGTTGTTTCAGCAAAATTGAGGTTAAAAGTATTATTCTATTTAAAACACAACTTCATTTCATACGTGCATATGCATTTACGTGGATTGCTGGCTGATTGTTGAATCTTAAATACAACTCTTTAGGACTATAAACAACTTATTCACCACTATCCCTATCTGAGTGTCAAGTGCACACATGACTTAATGGCGTATTCATGTATGTACATTGTCTACACTTACTTGATTAATGTGTGTAGAGGCGTTCAAGACTTTCAAGTGAAATTAGAGAAAAGCGGAATCCCATTATTTTCTAATTAATTTCAGTCCGTTTGAGACTAACATAAGTACTCTATAGTAGGACTGTTGCTAAAGAGCGCCTTGTTTCTCTTATGTATCTTATTTACCAATGTAACATTCAAAACAAACCATATCAAAGAAGAAATTAATTTGAAAGCGAACGTTAGATTCCACTTGAACAAATACATACGAGCAACAGGCTTCTATTCTCATGCTTCGTAGAAAAGAAGAGCTTGAACGTAAATGAAGATGTTTTCTTGTCTTTCTGGCTATAATAGTTTCAGTAGTATTTTCTACTAGAATCTGGGTAAGAAAATAACTGTATTTGGTGCTCGATTTGAGTTGAAAATTCTTTTTCTACACGAATCACTGTCGAAAGGCTTGAAGTCATCAGAACTATTGACAAATGAATTGATAAAGAATTGCCAGGAAAATGGGCATCAATTGTATAAACAGATTTTTCTTCTAGCACTTGTAACCGAAAATAGTTTTTCGTTAAATTAATACTTTGGATCTGGTCAGGTATTAGCACATGAAGAACGGTACTACGATAACTATCGATCAGATGCAAATCGACTAATGGTATAACAGGATATGGCATTGGATGCATTGAGATTCTGTACTATAATAGTGCATGTGTATATGAAGTAGAGGTTTGAAGCGTCATCAAAAACAGAAGAGTATAACGTGACTGAAATGCATCAAGGTCGTTGAAATGATATTTTTCATCTCCCAGGTGAAAGCATACGGTACGTATACGGCCGTTTACGGTCAAATATGGAGCGTATACGGCCATAAACCTGGTCCATAATTTACGACCATATTTTAACGGAAATACGACCGTTTCCGATCGATATAGGATACAAATCCGGCAAAAGTATGGTGAGAATACGATCGTAAATCATCGACCTGGTTTACGGTGGAATACGGTATTAATACGGTCGTTTCTGTTGTAATTACGGCGTAGAAACGGCCGTTTAAGATGAAGTTACGGTAATTTACAGTGGACCGTAACCTTCCTCCTGGGTAGTAAATTAGCTGTTCACCCGAGAAGGCGGATATGGCAGAGACAATGACGAGTAACTATAAAAAAGACTCTTAGTCTACAGAATATACCAGCAGAATGGACAGATCAGCCAATCACGTTTGCTTCTGTGAAGACTATAGTTTGGTCATCACAATGATTATTGAAAAAAGCGACGGTAAATTGATTTGCAAAACTTCTATGTTCTCTCTCTATTATGATGGTGTTGATTAGACGAAAGTAGTATCTTTTTTAGTCCATTTGAGAAATTCAAAAAAAGACTTTGGTGAAGATAATAAAAGATATATATTTTTATCAACACATATGCTATAGATACGCATTCCTCAAGAATATGTACATCGTCTCGAAGTAATAATACTATCAATGAAACATATCAATCAACAACTAATATCTTAATCAACTTCTACTCTCTAAATAATTGCTTTAGTCTTCATTTAATATCTGATTGTCCCTTACACACCAACTTATTGAAAAGTTTTCGAAATTTACTTTATTTAGTAGTAAATATTTTCATCGATCTATACTATACAATATGTTTCAAAGGCAAATTGCGCTTATAGGAAAAAAGACAATTCTAACAATGTGTCAAATTCATCTGAAGTTACTAATTTTATGAATCACCTTTTTCTCAGACAGAACTGTGAAAGAATGTAATCCTTGTCATGTATCGATTGTGCATAAAGTTCTCTACAGTCATGATAAACGTAACAATGAATTGATTTCTTTGACTTGTTCTAATAGTAATTTTGCAACTATTCACACTCAAATGCCTATTCTAGGAGAATGGGCTAAGTTAACAAATGTATCTGGAGATTTTATTGTTGATGATTGTGTCGAAACGTTGTGTCATTCATTTTTCAATAGAGAACTATATTTCATAAAAAGTTTTCATACGGTTACGAAAAAACTTAATCATAAAAATATTTTAATCTATGCAAGTCGAGATGAAAATGCTATTTAGCGAAAAACGAACTACTGATTTATGTATATGTACTCTACGATCCATCGAGCATGCTATGTAACCGAAAGGCAGTGAATCACATTTTAAATTTTAGATATCTATTGCAAACAGAATGTGTTGCTATTATCGTTGAAAATTTGAGTATGGTCAACGTGAACTGTTAACTTTCAAATGTACAAAGACGGAATTCGTGAGAGACTCTCTACTTACACTTACACTTCAAATGGTCAACATAAGCGATCAATGGGAATTACTAAATTTATGTAATTCGAAACCTGACATGCTGACAAAAATAACAGTATTATTGTGCATTAGCGTAGTGTAAATGATGAAATGCATAAGTAGTTTAAAATATTATCTCTACTACAATGTACAATTGTAGCCAAAATACTATTTGCTTTGCGTACATTCTTTTTTTACTGCAGAATCTATGTCAGAAAATTTTCAGTGGGTAGTTTTTATTTTATATTAGATAACTTTTTATCTTGTTTGATTTTGAATGCTTCAAACGACGATGTAGAAGAAATAGTGCATGTCGTTTTTCTTAGATGAAAGGTAAATACTCAATTAAACGCGTTCTCAATCATGCATAACGATGTGCACAATAAATAGAACACTAAGGTTTATTAACAATACCAAATCCTGATCATCAACACGAATAAGCAATAGATATCATGCGAGTAATTACTATTTTTTTTCCTATGATTACTACTAATGAAATTCTTTTTGTTCGAAGCTGCTAACAGCATGGATAACAATCCGAAAATAATTGATAGAATCACAATTTCTGTCTTTTGATGAGGCCGTTTCCATTATACTGAATAAGATAATATCAAAGAGAAGATTGCTTTTGCCAGACGATAACCGACGTAATATCAAACATAGTATTCTTTGTCATACATTACAATAAATGCTCTTTCGAAAACACATAGATGATAGTGTGATCAAAGTTGATATATGTTGGATTACAGGAATTATTTTCTCATTGTAAATGGATATCAGCTGTATGCATGTAATCTACCTAATTATAAGTTAACTTAATTTAATCTGATTTTCTACTAAGATATTTTTCTACGGTGATCAATAAAGTCATCGCATGTTTTCAATAATAGTTTCGGGCTTTCAAAAATTCAAAAGCTTTTCATTGCACTTCGCATCCTCCTCGATATACCTAAAGGGTTTGCTGATGGTGATATTCAAGTTTTTTTGTGAGTACTGCAGTTGTCTTAGCCATAAATGACACAGATGGTGCACTAAGACATGATATTGTGTCTTTTTTAATTATATTATAGATAATAAACACATAAATAGATATTTCTCTCTCAGCATTTGTATGGCATCAAACAAGTCGTCTTGTGCAACATGTAATAAAGCTACAGGTGTTTTTACTTGCTGCGGTTGTTCAAAGGACTTTTGCACTCAACATGTTGTTCTGCATCGGCAGGAACTCAACAAACAACTTGATGACTTATTTATTTGTCGTGATCAACTACATCAAACTCTCGAAGAGAAGACAACTGAAAACCGATGTCAAGCACTGATGCAACAGATTGACGAATGGGAGCAAGCATCAATTGAAAAGATACGACAGATGGCCAATGAAGTTCGAGAAAAAGTGACGATAGTTGTGGACAAATATGCATCTCACTTGAACGACCTTACTCATGAATTAAGTAATGCTCGTGGTGAGGATACATTCGACGAAAATGATCTATTCCGTTGGACCAAAAGACTTAATAAACTGATGACTGATTTAAATACATCTCGTACGATTAATATTCGAAAAGATCATAGAGAACTTAAAGAGATTAAATCTATATTTGTTAGCGAAATATCAAATGATTCGTTCACACGATCGTTTGGAAATGTCGAAATTCAAAAGAATGAACTAGCTATCAATCCTTCTATTTTACCAAGTCCAGGTTCGGTACTAGGCGAAAACGAATATTCCACAAGTACTCATATTGTATATCTCAAAGTCAATGCTATCGATTTTATGAAGTCAGTATTTATCGGCATTGTCTCGAAAGATACTCCAATGAAACTGCAATCGTATAAAATACCGACGGCTTACGGATGGGTTGGTACTAACGGTGTCATTCTCAAGGGTATTGAACATCCGAATTTCGGTGGCTATAAAAGTGATATTGAAAAGGATGATGTTGTCGAATTATTGATCGATTGCGAAAGACAAGCGATTTGTTTAACAAATCAACGAACTCGAAACACACATGAAATTAACGTTGATACAAAGCAATGTCCATTTCCCTGGCAACTTAATATTTATTTATCGTGGTGGAATAATAGCATTTCCCTCTATGCTCTGTAGAGCTTGGATATTGATTTTCCCTTGTAAGAGGTGAACATAGATCTATGAAATGTCTTTTTTTGATACGTTTTGAAACTAAAAGTAGGCTACAGATGCCATAAATGTAAAGACAACGGTTTTCCATTGTGTTCTCTATGAGTTTTACAGCCATTGAACGAGAGGCTTATCTGTGAATCGATTGGTTAAGATTTTTACTCAATTGTTGATGTTAGATTAACATACATTCGAGTGAATGTTGGAGCGCCAATTTGAAAGATAAGCGTGCTTAAAAGAGTTATAAAGATAAGCGTGAATTCTGTTAAAGTAGCACACATGAAAAAGTGAAATGTGCATAGTATTGCTATCAAGTTACTTGAATTTAGATATCACGTATTTGTAGAATTCATACTGGAAAGTGTGACACTATTGATATCTATCGCCAAAACCGTAATTCAAAGCCATTGATAAAAATTTGACTGTTCATATTTGATTTCATATATAATGACTTGGTGTTCGATGAGAAATAATCAGTTACCTGACAAATGAAACATGAGCTGCTTTTTTTGTTTCTTGTCCGTTTCCGAATTTTATTTCTATTACAAATCTTTTAGTAATAATATTTTCTTGATATTTATGAATAAAGTCATCGTCAATGATGGACTACGAATCACGGTGTTATTAACTTGTTCAAATCAAAGATTACCGCCCGCGGTAACTCGGGACAATTACAGTGTAGATCCATGACTTGATCTGCAGATCAAATGGGAACGGTGTAACGAGCTTTCAATTAAATTTTTCAGAGGCATAGTACTACATTAGTTCTTCTGAGCTGTCTTTGCTTTGAAGATTGACAGGGAATTTTCGATTAAATTAGAGAAGGAGTACAATAAACCAATTTACATTCACTATCAGCAGTTCAAAATATAGTGTACATGTTCAAATAAAAAAATCATGAACGGATACTTGCATTGTTCTTCATCAACTATAACTAGTTCATATTGCTCTTCCACTAAAACTCTTTGAAGTATCTCAATTCAAAACGACTTGTTTTGTCATATTATCATTATTTCAATCCAACATGTCCAACTGACCGACTAGACTATCATTCTTGTTTTATAGTACGGTCCGTTCAACATGCACACTGCCTATCGTAGTGTTTAATTCGATCTATCGCTGACGTCCCAACCTTGTCGAATCTCTGTTTATAACTATATGTACTACAGATGTTGCAAGAATATTTTTATAATCGTCTACTACGCCGTTGAAATTTATCAGTAAAATTTGTTTTTGTGAAATTGTTGGAAAAGTGGTATATAACAATCTACTTGTAGTTAGCTACATAGTAAAGGTATTGATATTTATGAAGAAAACGTTGTGCTCTGATGATATGATCAGATAATTCTTGTCACTATGATTCATTTTAGGCTAATGAATTTTATTTGGATCTAGTCAAGTTGGAGATAGAAAATCTGTTCATTTCAGTATGATTGAAAGAGATTTTGATTTTAAATTGAAAGCTGTTAGTATTATCGCATGAAGAACGACGCTACAGTAGTCATGGATCAGATGCAAATCGACTAATGATGAAAACACAGAATGACATTGTGTGTATTGATTTTCTGTATTAGTGCAAATGTATTGTATATAAAGCAGAGATGTCAAGCGTTGTCGAAAAAAGAACAGTATAACGTGTCTGCAATGCATCAAGGTCACTGAAATGATATTTTTCTACCTGTAGGTTAAGTTGACAAATGCTCGTGATAATTTTACCATTGTTATTCATATTGAATGGTAGTCTTATCGAGCGTTCAAAAAGAAACAAATCGTTGTTTTAGCACATTCATGCTTTTTGAAATATTACAAAAGTTTAAGGGAATATGCTTTCTGTTGTTTCGTGATGAAGCTGAAGTTTGATATGCTCATACCGACAGGCATAACTTGTTCTCCAATCTAATGACCGAGAACTGCCCGATCGTTGCACCTTTCAAAATTTTCTCGACATGGACGTTTTCAATCTACTAGTAATTAAATTTTTCGAAAAACAGCATGCGCTTCTATTTGTTATCGAAATGTTTCGAAAATCGATAGGAGAAGAACACACGCTTGCAAAATTTGTTCATAAGAATAGATCTAAAAGTTTTAGTTCCGTGATTTAGATAAAATCAAGATATATCTTCTGTTAATATTCCATTGGATGTTGTTCATAGAATAGATTGAAATGAAAGACAAAATAAGCTTCACTTTTCAAAATGATTTGTATTGCGTTTGTTTTCTTTCATTTTTGTTGCTCTCGTTTGCTTCATCATATTTGAATTTTTCACATAAATCATGGTTGATTGAAAAATCTCCATTAGAAAGACGGATAACTCTACAGTATAATTCTTTTGTAGATATACAAATAGCAAGGTTGATCTCAAACGTAGTTCTCAGGGAAACTATCGTAAGTCTCACACATCCTAGCAAAAACATGAGGAGCATCAGTTAAACGACGTTGCTCAGTCTATATTTCTAATTGATTGCAAATATATATTTTTACTCTGATATCTTCAGTAATACCACTTTCATATCGTTACTGACTGGTTGTTGGTATCAGTTATCATAAAAACCAATGAAAATGTACATTCGCAACATAGGATATGTGCATAGTTGAAGACTATACATCGTATCGAAATTTTATTGCAGTACGAATAAGTGAAGCGTTATGAAAATATTGTAACATATGATTTTTCGGATCATATTAATAAACTACGTATGCAATGCATAGTTTAAAAAGTTACTGTATAATTTTCACGACGTTTATTTACAAACTTGTGAAAACAAAAATATTTTACCTTGACGACTGATTTGATGATTTGATTGGGCTACCTCAAGTGTTGGCGTAAAAAATATGTCATTTCTGTCATTTGTTTTTTTTCATACGTTACATAAACAATGCACAAAGGTTGTCAATATTTACTTACAATGAAGACGTGTTTAAATCTACTTTTGATGATAATCCAAGGGCGGAATAAGTTGTTAACTTTCTAGAGAAGAATAGGATATGAGTATTGACAAGAATTTCGATCATTACATATTTTTAGAAAATTGTCATGTGTGTAAATCGTAAAGAAAAAATGAATATGTTGATTCAAATTATCGTTGACTTTGCCTCGTTTGGTGTAGAATTCTGTTGCTAATTTTTCTCATAGACTGACTACTCATGGATCGACAATTTTCAATAATAGTTGACAATCATCAAAGAATTGAGATATTAGTACGCTTTTTTTTAATCAATATATATTTGCGCGCTTGACAGCTTAGCTATGAGTCGATGATTGTCTTACATTACAGCTCACGGACTTGTGCAATCAGATATCTTCCTAATGTACATGAGGCAAGTATTCATTAGCTTAATACTATATTTAACCTAGCACACTTGTCATCATAACGTTTCTTGCACTGTGTATAGGTTTCTTTTCTATTCTACACATCTGTGGCATGCAGTGTCTTATATTTGCCTTTGATAGCATTTTTCTGTGTTAGTTTTTCAATCGTATCACTTAAAAAAATATGAAAAGCAATTGCATTCGTCGCCCCCTTTGCATGAAAAATACCTACACATATAAACGCCTTTTCTCATGCATAACGATGTGCATACTTTATAGAACGTATGAGTATATCAGCTATACCAAATCTTACTCATTATCATTACAATAACGATAAATATTATTCAAGTAAATAACATGCTTTTCTAATACTACTACTAAAATCATCTTTTGTGTGTACTCGTCCCGTCGTAAACTAACCAAGGAATAGATAACAATCTTGAAGAAATCGAATTTTTGGAGAAAGTTGATCGATGTTCTTGCATCATCTCGATTGTAAGTTTTTCAGACATGGTAAACAAAAACATTGATTTCACTTGAAAATAAACAGTATAATATTTATCAAAATATTCTTTTCTGTTAAAAAGAATCATTTTCCTTCGTACATATTATACCGATTATAATCGATATTAATAAGAATTATCAAAGAGATATTCGATCGTTTTGTATTGTTGTTTTCGTCATAGAAAGATTCTAGTTGCATAAATTTTAACTGATAAACGATCTTATCAATTCAGTAGATTTTGATATTTGTATGAACTTTTCAACGCCACTGAATATACATACATGTAGATAGCATTCTGTATGATATGATTCTTAATTGTATCGCATAGATTCCTTCCAATTTTGACATTGTTCTACTTTTCGACGACCATTTTTAGGAAGGAATATATAGTTTTCTATTTTATTCTGTTTTCCATAGGAAACGGTTGAATTAACAGCAATTTATTTCTCAATACTCTAATGGAAGCGAACCAATCATCATGTGTAGCATGTACCCGGAAGATAGGCATATTTACTTGTCGTGGTTGTTCAAAAGATTTTTGTAATCAACACATCACTGAACACCGGCAAATTTTGACTCAACATCTGAATGACTTGTTCATCTGTCATGACCAACTAAATCGGAATCTTGAAGAGAAGACGAATGAAAACCGAATTCAAGCACTGATGCAACAGATTGACGAATGGGAGCAAGCATCAATCGAAAAGATAAGACATATTGCTAATGAAACTCGAGAAAAAGTGAAGATTGTGATTAATAAATATGCATCTCACTTATCTGATCTCACTCAGGAACTAAATCAAGCTCGTAGTGAGGATACGTACGACGAGAAAAATCTTAGTGGATGGACGAAAAGACTTAATAAATTGATGACTGATTTAAATACATCTCGTACGATTAACATTCGACAAGATCATAGAGAATTTAAAGAGATTAAATCTATACTTGTCAGTGAAACTGCGTCTGAGGCGTTCGAACAAGCAATTGGAAAAGTAGAGATTCAGAATGGTAAGCTAGCCATTTATTGTAGTTTTCTACCAAGTGCAGGATCAGTTCGAGGTCGAAACGAATATTCATCCGGTTTCCATCAGCTTTATCTCAAAGTCGAATCTATTGATCAGAAAAAAAATTTATTTATCGGCATTGTCTCGAAAGATTCTCCAATGAAACCACAAGCGCATAAAACACCAACGGCTTACGGATGGGTTGGTACTAACGGTGTCATTCTCAAGGGTATTGAACATCCGAATTTCGGTGGCTATAAAAGTGATATTGAAAAGGATGATGTTGTCGAATTATTGATCGATTGCGAAAGACAAGCGATTTGTTTAACAAATCAACGAACTCGAAACACACATGAAATTAACGTTGATACAAAGCAATGTCCATTTCCCTGGCAACTTAGTATTTGTTTATCTTGGTGGTGTGATCGTATTCGTCTTTATATGCGATAAAACGTGGGAATAAACATTTGGTCTTAACACAGATGAACATAGATTTTGAAAATGTATTTGTTAATAGGTTTTGAAAGGCAAAAAAAGTTAGAAATATAATATATACAAATAGGGATAGTACACTGATGTTTTTCTACAATTTTAATTTCACTGAAGCAGAAATTCATTCGTGTTTAAAATGAAACTTAAATGGGAGTGTCGAAATTATATTCAAAGATCAAAATAAAGATCAGCGATATAAGCTTTGAGGCCACGAACAAAGTTCAAAGAAAGTTAAACTGCAGAAAAAATTATTTCACTTGGAAAAAAACGAAGAATTATTTGAGTTACTACAAGTCGATCAATTTATTTGCTCTGCATTAGGTTGAATAAATCAAGCGACCTCAATAATAAGAATGAAGTATCAGTTTGGAAACTTCCAATGTGATGCAGAAAATTAAAATCTTTCAATAAACTTTTGCTATTACAACTCAAATTCTTCCATGCTTTTTGTCGATTCTATGAACGATAATGTTTCTGTGAAGCACAAGTTTATAAAATACTGTTTTTACGATGTTTAGTTATCAAAACACGTCACACTAAAGAGGATTAATATAAAGGATTCTTTCGATGATATTCCATGAATGATAGAAAACATTTTAGAAGTTCGGGTTTTGCATATAGTACTTCTGTTTTGATAGTCAGTGATTATTTTATTTAAAACAAATAACTGCAGTTCAGATGCTGTTCTAAGAAAATTCAATATTTGAGTTTTGACGTCAAACATCTATTTGACCAAGGCTGCTCTCATGCTGACATCTCTGATGTCACATTGTGAATTTTCTAATACATAAGCATGCATGGCTCATGCATTTGCATATCCTATAAATAAATATTAGAAAAACTTAATTAAAAGCCTTCTATCAAAGAGTACACTTGTCTCAAATTTCAAGTCAAATTTTGAAAGCTGCCTTCCACAGTAGTCTATGAACATTATTATAACTATTTGTTCAGAATCCTAACCAAATCTTGATAATTCAAGAATAGATACTTGAAAAACTAAACTAATATACACATTTCGATTAGACGAATATAAGTCTTAGATGGAGACTGGGTTCATTGAGAAGATATCAGTTTATGAACGACTCCTCCTCCTCCTTTGCGACCCATAATAATTGTAATAGCATGATACAAAACTCATTTCATGCCTTTCGATTCATTGCTTCTACATAATAAATGCATGGTAATGCATCATTTGTAAACATAATGCATTAAGGTGTATGAAATGAGTTGTGTTGAGCCATGACCAATAAATACTCCCATTCAGGGACCAAAACGAATAGACGAATCTCTATTCGATTCGACTTACTTTTTCAATGTCTCAATTCGATCCGATTCGATTCTGATTGGGTTGCATCGAATAGGATCATCCAACAATTCGATCCTTTACCGTCTCTGATCCCCTTCCGATCAGAAGGTTCGTCCTTTGTATTTAAACTCGAACAACCATTAAAAAATACATGTTTACATACAACTTTTCGCGCTAATTACGAATCTGTTTCCAAAGCAAAGCAAGATAGCACCTGAGTTACGCTCCAGCATGTGAAACCAGTGCGAAGAATGAATCTCGAGTTTTGAATAATCATTCTGACATGCCTTTGTTTTAATTATAGTAAACTACCTGCATAGCATCTATCAAAAATTTATTTAGTGCAATGTACCTCCGAATCGCATAATCTTCTTCTCTAAGATTGAGCTAATTGAACGAATTGTATAGAGTTTCCACGTTAAATAAATGGTGACAAATTAAACTAATCCAGAAGTCTTTAATCAAACCACAACTTCGATTAAAAAGGGCTCCTATAAACTATAGAGATAGTGAACCTCGAAGATAGATGTCAGAAACTGTGCACAAAGAGTTTATTAATGTGGTGCAGAACACAGCATTTATGTAGCCTGACGCGAGTTGTTTTTTTTTCTTTTCCTTTTACTTTCTTGACGTTATGCATTGTGACGTGTCATTTTGTGATGCAATGATTTCGAGAACGGAAAATCAGAAAATACAGTCGTTCAAACGTGAGATCCAAGTATCCGGGGAGAACTGATCAAGTTTTTTTCAATATTTTGTGTACCATTCTGCGTGCATGAGCAAATAGTATCGGAAAATGACAATTATGAAATAATTTTGCCTTCTCTTGCTTAGAAGATAATTAAAACGAAAACAAAAGTTAAGTGCCACTCTATTGGTTCATAAGCGAAGCAGCTGTTAATGTGGTTGATAGGAATAGGTCAGTCGTTGAGATAATTAATCGGGTATGCGAATAATGCACATGGAAAGATACACACCGACTATTAAATATTAAACAAAAAGAAGAAAAAAATATTATTCACTGTATTTTATGTTTTAAATCCTAAATTGAAACATAGCGTTGGTGGGGGCCCAGCAGTAGTAAATTGAACAACAGTAGGCATGATCGAAAAAATATTGCGTATGATTAGTTCTGATAGTTTATATTCTTGTGTGTTCTTTCAAAGGGAACATTTTCGTTCACAAAATGAACTTAACTTAATTGAGTCAAAGTATCAAAAGAATTAGTTATTGATTGATCGAAATTCGGTTAGCATTTGACACACTTTAGCAGGATTGACAGAGAGATGAATTTTAGAATGGGTTAAGCTGATATTGTGGCAAAGTCACATGAACTAGTTTACGAGAATGCTTCGTGTAAGATTTTAAAAGTAATCGATGGTATCTCTGATTCCTCAGCGCCGTTAAAAAAGGATTCGTCGACCGAGTAATCGTGTTCTACTTGACATTCGTTTTTCTGAAGGCCGAAGCGAGTGCTTCGCACTACATTTCGTACTCGAGTGAAGCTCGCGTACCATCTAGTTGTTAGATAAAACGATAAATTAGATGATCCCAACGTTTACCATTTACCAAGCATATCACACTTAACATTAAAATGAAGTAGTGAATATTAGTGTTGAAGAGTTAATATTTATACATATATATATATATACTTGTTTGTATATTTTTCAGTATCACCAGAAAAGAATATTTATATAAGAACAAAAAAGTAAACAAAAAAAGATACAGGATGTATAAACATATTGTCAATGATAAAGATTTCTTGTTAATTTTGTTCTTTGAAGTTCCTGAGTACGACACTCTCGTCTTGCTACTGGTGTTTCACCGAATTTTATTAATTGATGTTGCATTTCAGCGTCTGTTTGACTCAATGAACTAACTATGTAATAAACCACTGGAGCTTGTCGGATCTATTCATTGAAAACAAACGCAAATAAACATTCTTATTTAAATAGAGTTCAATTTTTTTAGTTTAATTTTTAGTACTGATCAAGTAATACTTTGTAATATTGGCGGTAAAACTGAACGGTTTTCTGGCGGACGATTTTGACCCATTGATCTACATGAAAAATTTTTACAGTATTGAAAATAAAACTAGTGAAATAATTCAACATAATCAAAGCAAGCAAGTTTTTTTTGTGAGGAGCAACGAAATATCGTAAAATATCAATGATCATCTATTTGATACATCGGCACAATTAACTAGGGCGGCAAAAGATAAAGACGTCGAAGAGATAATTCACTGTTTATGTACATTAATTGTCATCATTTTATTGTTATCAACGAAAGAGAATAGACAAGAAAACTGCTTACTGTCCGACAGATAAACTTCTTCCGCCTGCTGATGATCAACCATCGGTTCGTTTTGCTGTTGTTGTTGCAGGTTTCCAATATTATATAATGTTTCCATAGGTGGTGTTGACATTGCCATTGAGTTTTCACTCATATTAGTTGCTGCTAGACAATCACGGACGGGTATTTTTATGTTGAATTCAATCGTTTACCATGCAAAATTTCACGTAGTACAGCTCGTAATCTCACGATCTAAATCAATATAAGAAGATCCATAAATTATTAAAAAATTGTTTTGTCTTCAAATGTAGAATGAAATGTATCTTTTTAAAAACAATTAAAAAAGATATTTGTGCAATATCTGTAAGATCAAAAGGTGAATACCATATATCTACTGTTGCGAATTACAAAGACATACTACTTTATTCTATCAATATTTGGATACGATTCTTTACCATTCTTGTAGTGGATTATCCAGACATTGTATAAGAAAGTACTTCATCTAATAAATTCAGATGTAATTCGAATTTAATCTCTGAACGTTGATTAACGTTGTCGATGGTTCCAACTTACCGGTATATGTAATCTACGATGTTTTCTACTAACTAAGTGTCTATTATCTTCTATAATATTATACGAAGTTCTATGTCTATATCACAACGATCCTTTTTGGATATTGATTCATAAAAGAAGAGGTTTTATTGCAAAAACGAAAAAAACATTCATAAATTACTTCGATTAAGTGTTGACGCTGTTTATCATTTGAAAGTTGAAGTGAATGTTGATACCCAGCATCATCCATGTGCGTCCCTTCTGGTTTTTCACTTTTGTTCTGGTTATGATCGACGGCGACTGTGTTGGCATCGGATGGTTTACTTAAAAAAAGGAAAAGAAAAAGAAACATTATTTACATACAAACCATTTTAGATGTTAATTTTATTTGTCTCGAAATACTTTGGATCTGTTAATAGAACTGATACAGCAGATGCAGATGCGTGTTATATTTCAACGACGAACCTTTTATTTAATTCATCAAAGGTTCGCATTAAATATTCATTTTTTGTTGCGTTTCAATTAATCCTGTTTGAAGTTCATTCATTTTTTGTTCGCAGCGAAGATGTTGCACTTCTTGTAGACGTTTTTCTGATAAAATTAAATAGATCATATTAAATCAATTAAAGATACACGCCGAAAAAAAACAATCGAGTGCAAAAATTAGTGAGGAGAGAAATATTTGCAGTGCAACTGCAAACAAATCCGATTTATCATACCATCAGAGTCTATTATAATCGATTCTACAATTGAAAAGAATTCTTTTTTGAAAATCTCGATCGTGAACATAGTTAAATTAAAGCAGAGACTTTGTTTTTACTTGCTTTCATTGATACCAAGGATCGGTTCAGTGTGTGGAAGATCAGCTAGCAGTTGAAAGCTTGATACAATTTCAGTTTTACGTTGTTTGCCTCCTGATGTCGATGGTGGAAGAATGTCGATCATACGAAGGTGAAGATCTACGTATATAAAACGTCTTATTATTATTATTCATAAAATTTTGCTTATCAGAATCAACCTCGATTTTCTTGTTGAAATCGAGTTATTTTCTTGTGTAAATCTATCAGCGTTATTTCATATTTTTTTTTTGGACATATTGAAGATTTCACTCAAGTAATTCAGCATGTGAAAGAGAATCCACGATTGGTTTTGGTGACGTTGAAGTTATTTTTACCTCATCACATGTGGGCAATAGTGCTTAGGTTTTTTGAATAGCAATACGATACTCAACGGGAGCTGGTACATGACGTGATGTTGGTTTAGACATTTCACCATTACTCTCACCAGGTAACTAATGTATGGTGATGTAGAGCGGAGGCACGCTCATCGACAAGTGATTGTCGAATCATCTAATAAAATATCATTAACATACCAACAAGATAAACTTAAGTCGAAGAGTAAACAAATTGAGTGTAATGTAAATTAATTGACAGAACAATCATAAGCTGTAAAACATTGCATGGAAATCGTAGAGAATATGTGTAGAAGTCCTGCAGTGATCGGTGGGCTGGGGGGGGGGGGTATGAAAAAGAAGGATTTCGCGAATGAATTAAAAAAGAAGAAGAATTATTCCGAAATTTACTTTAGAGTCGCTTAGAACAACCTAAAACTACCCTAACCTGCTCTTAACCTACAGGATAGGTTTCAGGTAGAAAGTTCATAAGTTAGAGCAGATTTCGAGTATAGACAGCTTAGGTTATGGTAAGATTACGAAGAAATAGAGGTAATATTAAGGATGAGTTCACTTAGATAAAAGTTTTAATGAGCTTAACTTAATATAGATTTTTTTCAAAAGCAGACCAAATTTAAGCTGTGATGTTGTTAATGATATTTTATTTTTTAAGAAATTTTCAAACTACCTAAAAGTTTTGCATTTGATTCTCGTTGCAAGTCAATAAAAAAATTCTGAAAAAAAATTGAAGAAAAACTTCATGCTAACTTTTCCTTGAGCTTGAAACTTTAATGGTATCGTAGGGTTTAAAATGAAAACACCCTGTGATAGGATAGGGTACGGACGAAAAATCAAGATTAGAGTAAACCCCTTCCCGGAATAAAAGGCCATGGCTCTCTATTATGAAAATTTACATCGCTCCTTCGACAGTGGCCTACTATTACCGGGTGATCCAAAAGTTTTGCAACATTCTTTGTTTTGCGAATATTTCTGCACAGACAAACGATATAATCTTGATTCTTTTT